>JABCKD010000023.1:0-83600 GCA_013186415.1 Fusarium sp. NRRL 66088
GGATGGGGACCCTGTCCCCATCAACGCTACCTTGGGAGGGCTCGGAGCGGTTATTGGCCTGACTCTGACCATCTTTGTCGCTGTAAAGGGTAGGGTGTTTGTTAATCAAAAGGCGGAGATGGAGGCGGACCATGAGAGGGAACGACTTCTATCTGATGCGAATGGCGGGTACGGGACAGGTGGGCAAGCTTGAATGAATAATAGAATAGATGTGAAAGCAAGGATAGATGTGGTTAAAAAAGAAAAAGAGCATAGAGGGATAAGAAAATGGAATTCATGTTTTGGGGTTGGGATATAGGCACTGGGCTTAATACTAAGGGCTGCATTGGAAATGTGCATTCTTTTTCGGGCCATGTGCTTTGTAGTCCGTACGGAGTTTCAATGACATCAAAAACATGTTGACTGCAATATTTATGTATAATACCCTAGGAGCTGTATAGTGCTACATACTTATTGGATTATTGGACACTGGGAGCACAGCATGGTCTCATTCTTTAAGAATTTCAGGGGCTGATGCTGGCCATGAATAAAAACGAAACGTAGTTTGCAAAGAAATTGGCTTCCGATAGTCCACCTTGGCCCATGATGTTGTGCTCTGGTTCTATACAGATGCCTACGGGGTCGCCTATTCTGCCGAGTGCTCACAATTGACATTCGGCCCCTGACTTCTCAACAATAGATAGAACAGGTTCTGAATATATATTCCATTTTTGATCTATCTTCCTCTTGTTTTATGCACTGATTATGATGCTTTCGGTTTAGATAGCGCAATCTCCAAACAACCATTTCGGATTTCGCTATTGAGTGAGATTCACTTGGCCTTCAGGGAAACACTCCTGCGACTTTTTGCTCGCTGGCCTGTTATCCATCCGCTCCCACCATGCAGCCAAATTCTTCCGTGCAGCGTCATTCAGAAAGGACACTGGCGCACACATGAGCTTCATAAGCCCGTACAAGTGAATATCCGCCGCTGAAAAGCGATCTCCGCAAAGCCACTTCTTATCCTCCAGGTCATCGTCAAGTCGGTTAAGCGCTTGGCAAATGTTGACCTTCTGCCATAGTCTCGCCTCGGGACAAGGGATTCGGTTTCCACGGTAAAAGTTAACGGTTTCAGGGTCGTTTCTGAAGTAGCTGGTAACAGGTTCACAAATCTCCAGGTCTGCGCGTCGTAGCCACATGCGCGTCTCAGCTCGTTCAAGAGCAGTTGTTCCGAATAGTGACTCGCTGCCATTGGCGATCTCGTCGACATATTCGGCAATTGCCGTAATCTCAGTCAGAACAAAATCGTCTGAAATGCGCAGCGCAGGCAACGTGCCACGAGAGTGGACATTTTTCACAAAAGCCGGCTTGCGATTCTCCATGTTCATGATATCGATCTGTTTACCGTCGAGTGATACATGGCCGCGTTCAAGAATGAAGAGGCGCACGGCCATAGTGTTTATCCCGGCTCCGTCGTAGAGAAGCATCGTTGTGAGGTCTGGGAGAGGGATGAAGTGATTTTGTAGACGGGGCTGCAAAGAGTTGTAGTTGTTTTGGTATAAATCTCAAGCCCGGGGGCATAGCTGCATATTTCTTAGTTTTAAAGAGATCGTGTTAACGTTATTCTACGTCACGATTCTACACGATCCGGACATTGATTCTTAACTCCGTCCCCGAGACCCCAATCCCCGACATCCTAACTCCAGCGCACAATGCGAACAAGAACCTGGCGGTGGAGGCATTGCAGTAGTAGTTACGATTAAGCATAAACCTTGTTACAAATCATTTCAGTCGAAACGCTGTCCAATACGACCACAGAAATCCGAGCTCATCAACCTCCGACTTTGGAGCAAGCTTGCCCACACGTTTAGCTAGAGGAAGCCAATCTTGCCAACTACCGCCCGCTGATTCCGATATCAGAGACTTGAGATAGGTTTGCAGCTCTGGTAGAAAAGCTTTGTCGTTGGTGGACTGTGATGTTCCCTCAGGATCAGCTCGTTGCTGCATACCGCCTCCCGCGATGGTATGGACAATGAATTTGGACAAAACACCATCATCCAGGTCGTCTCGGAAGGTACCGAGCCGCTTCACCAAGTACGTGGCTTGTTTGTCTTGTTCATCCATTTCTGTAATCTCCTGCACGATTAACCCTTGTACCATGTTCCCTTTGGCAGTCCCGAAGAGAAGCAGGGGGGCAAAATAGATGGAGGATGCAATGTCTTGTTGCGTGCCGAGTTCGTGGTCCAAGGAAAGCTTGGTGAGGTAGCACGAAAGATACAGGCAACCAGGGTCTGCGTCTACAACGACTGGGGATGTTGATAATATGGCTTGGTCTTTGTCGTCGCTTTTGGTACCAGTCCCAAACATGTGGGCGGGGATGAGGAGACATTCAAGATCGATGAAGCCTGATTCAATCGACCCAAAAAGGTCTTCTCCCACCGGCGTGATGGAAACCCCTTTGACCTGGGCTAATGGCCGACCTGGCTTGAAATTCCAATCATCATGTGCCTCGGAGCGGATATGGCACCAACGGGCGTGGGTATCATACTCGACAGGGCCCAATGCCGAGGCCCATGACCATGACGGGGCCATCCACTTTCCCTTTGCTGGAGGACTCGTTGTCGGGGATGCTGTGTCAACCTTGTCCCAATGGAGGCCTGGGAGTAGTAACTCTTTCCACAGCCCAGCAGCATAATCCCCAGGACCTCGCTGAGACAGAAGCTTTGCAACACCAGAGAATGCCACAAGCCGATCTGACTCAAACGTCAAGTCAGTATGCGCGTACTTTTCTATCATTCCCGGCCAGAGTTCGCGATGGAAGTAGTCCGCAAGCATCTTCTTGGCTGGACGCATCCTCGCTCGGACAACGCCTGTGCCGAAGTTGTGACTTGGCAAACCGTCAGGAAAGGCCTCGGAAGCACGAGACTGATCGCATTCCCAGTATAGTTGTTCATTACCAAGATAGACAATTCTCGACGAAAGAATTCTTTCCTGGTAGACCCACCCTCGACGATTGATGGGTGATTCCAGGACTGCCTTGTCCCACTCCTCCAAGTCTATCAAGAGGGCCTTCTCTGGGTCTCCGTGCTTTGTATAAAAGTCATGAACGATCTCAGCATAGCTGCCATGCATAAGCTCATTGATCTCGGATTCCCGGAAACTCATGCGCCTCTTGGGGGTTGGTAGGCTTGCGTAAGTGTCGCTAATCCCCTTCAGTCGTATGTCGTTCATGTAGATATCCTTGGGAGGGATCTCCACAGGAACAATTACCTCAGGATCTCTCTTCGGAAGACAGCCATTTGCTGTACCACCCCAGCAAATGCTAAATGTGACAAGCGAGTTCATGTAGATGCCAGCCATCATTGCAGCCTCGTTCCGGAAGTCTTCGGGCGAGTCTTGAAAGATGCAAAGGGAATCGATCCAGATATACTGTATGTCTAGAGCTCGGCATAGGAACATGACATCTTGATAGTCCTGCGGTAGGGTAGAGTCCGGCTCCCCACTTCGAAGTTTGGCAAAGTTTTCTCGTTTCAGCTGGGGAACATGCTTAGTCCATCGATGGCTTAGAGCTGCGTATGTTCGATATGTTTGTTCTCCATTCGTGACCACCAAGGACCATTTCGAGGATCCTTGACCATGCAAGTCAAGCAAACGAGTAGGGATATCAGCCTGTCCTTTCCCCAGCATGGACGTGCGAGATTGGCATCGTTCGTGGTTATTCGAACACTGAGATATCCAGGACCGGATTTGATCGACGTCTAAGTCAGAGCTCAACATATTACGGCTTTGCCTGGTACTATTGGCCGGCTCGCTGTGCGAAGAAGACTTGTACTGCGAGAAATACGCGACTGGGAGGACAGTCACGATCTGCTCGGGATGAGAATCGTCTTTGCAGCGAATCTGGATGGAGCTCAGCGGAGGTTGATCTTGGTCAGGACGAAATGCGTGCCATAGCTCTCCATAACTAGAGAATTCATTCCTCTCCTCTTTTCTCGGGACCGCCGAAGGGGATGATCGGAGATGCCGCCAGAGCATCCAACAGATGGGGCAGGCAAGCTCGAGGGAAGAACACAGGGACTCCCAGGAGTCGTGCATGCGGAAATGGATGATCAACTCCATGTCATTGGAGTGACTGTCAAGTATACTCTGACATATTTTGCAGAGCCCCATCTTGAGGAGTATCATCCGTCGTACTATTTGCAGTTTCTAGGCCGTACGGTTGTTGAACAAATATTAGCGCAGCTGGGCATGCTTGGTGGGGACTTGAGAAAAGCTGACTGCCTACCTACGGTGGGACTTATGCACACTTTGGCAAAAAGTGTAAATGGCCCTAACCTCAAAACCTAATAGGTATTGTACACAACACGATCATAGGGTGCCCTTGAAAGCAGTTATTATAAGAAAGCTATAATTGAGTAGAGTAGTCTCGTGAGTTGTTTAGATACTAACCTGAACGAACGTGATGTTAACTCGTTGGCTGGGCGCGGGTATAGTTGAAGCCTGGCCCTCGATGGGACATAACTGAGCCAGATGCGAGCCATCACAGACAACACGTCCCTTTGGGCCACCGTCCTAACATATGATGAGAAGGCATATATACTCCAGACGTTAGCCAAGCGGCGTGAGATTTCATTGAGCTCCTATCCGTCGACGTATGGGACTTTAGTAACGCTAACTTGATGTGTGAACAAGCTGTACACTGCAGAGTACTCTGAATATCTGGAGAAGATTCAAGTGCTAGTCACATTTATAACTTCTATAGTAAGTCTAGGGGTTCAGATGTATTAGAATCACTTTACCCAGTCATCTAGTGCGAAAACGAATGAAGAGCCCTAAAGACAGCAATGTGGAGGCATGAGTTTGTGTAGAGACGGAAAAGACATTCGAGTTGCTATCTGTGCACTACACTTTAAACAAGAACTATGCGACGATCATTTGTAGCCATGAGGAAATCTGCCTTCGTTTCCACACAGCCTACCCTCTGGAAAGTTCCTTCAGTGAGTTTCCTAAGAACCAAGCCGAAAAGACGACCGTCTTCAACCTTGGGTGGCGGTGTACCCGGCACCCAATCTCCTGAACCAGTGCTTTCAGCGACAGGGAGCAGGTAAAAGTAGCCTTCGACCATACCATCAGATGCATCTGGGAAAACCTGTACAGTGACGCGATCGCGTTGACCTGAGCTCTCAGCACATATATGCATCCGCCAATCGGTCGTGCCATCAAACAGATGCCGTCTCTGCCAGGATTTTGGCCGACTCCTCAAACCCTCAGTTACGGTGATTCGGTCCATGTAGTCATCTTCTTTACCTCTCAGATACACATATCCACGAAGTAAACCACCGGAGAGGATGAGTTTGAAAACATTGCTTGACTGGCTCGGTCCGAAAGTCTCTTGTTTCAGGTCTCGTATTTGGACGCGCGGTATGATGGACGTGGCCTCGAAAAAGCTGAATCGTCTTCTGTTGTTTCTTGGTGCCTCGCTGGTGTAGCACAAACTTGCCCAAGACCACGTTGGTGCGCCGCATTCCTTGGAACGACGGGGTAAATGATACGTTGGTTCGTTGGAAAGCCCCCACCAGAGACACTCAAGAAGGTTGTTCCTCCAAACCCCTGCCACATACTCATCGTGGAGGATCTGTGACAGTCTCATTGCCAAGGCAGATATTGCGTTAAGTCGATCCGACTCCATTGTGAGGTCTCTGGAACAGTATTCTGTGAGAACAGTGAACCACAGACGATAAACTTCGGCGCGTTCTGCCTCATCTTGAAAAGCATGTGTCAGCTCAGGAGGGAACAAAATATGATGCTCAGGGGCTCAGATCTTTCACATACCCAACTTTTGACCCTCAGAGATTTCCTTGTATCGGGCCCGGAGGAACCCTCCCATCGTGCTCAATGCAGCATCTCTTGAAACTATCGTTGCCATGTCGCTCTCGAGTTGGGTCGAGCTTGTCCCTGAGTCTTTCGAAACACCCCGTGGGCAACTCTCAGAGGCACTCATCTCAGCACATTCAAAAGAAACCCAGTATGGGTCAAAAAACAATGTTCTTCGTGGAAATATCCTCTCTTGCAGGATCCACCCTCGAGTGTCAAGGTGTGAGGCACGCGCTCGCAAAATCGGAGACAATTCCAAAACCACTTTTCGTGTCGTGACTGCAAGGTCAGGCGTGTTGATGGTGATCGGGAGAGACAAGGGTCGGTTTGCCTCGCCATCGCGCTCGTAAAAGAGTCCTGCGTCGGTGCTTTCGGTTGCTTCTGCGATGTTGAGATCTGCGTTTTGGTAATAGTCGGCCATCTTGGGTATCTCTTCTACTTTATCAGCATCAAGATTTTGGACGATACAGAGGGAGTCAATCCAGAGGTATCTGAGGCCAAGTTTCTTGGTAGTAATGGCGGCTTCTCGGAACGTCTTTGTGAGTGTACCTGCCGGAATGCCGTCCTGGACATATTTCTTTTCGGTCGAGGAGTGCGTACAGCAGGAGTGGCCAGGCTTCCAACGATGGCTGAGAGTCGCATATGGCGGTCTAGTTTTGTTCAGGTTGCTCTGTGCTGACAAGACTAGAAACACCAAGCCAGATTGTTCCTCAATCTTAGACACATCAAGGAGGCGTTTTGGGTAGATGAAAGATGAGTCGGAAGCCTTCTTGCCACAAGTTTGATGGTCATTTTCGCACGCTCTGATCCATGATATCATCAGCGCCATGCTAGCATCGCTTCCTGTAGAAGAATCGCTAGATACAGCCTCAAGTGCCGGATGGATGTGCCCCCGGTCATTCATTGGGGCTGTCTTTGCTTCACGCAATGAAGACCTTGAGATAACATCCGGATTCCGGATCTGAAAATAGAGGCCCATTTCTGGGGAGTCAATGAGAAGAAATGGGGGAGAATCGCCATGATTCAGCCCTATCTCGTCGTCAATGAAGAAGAACTCGGCGTCTTCGGCTTCATCCTCGTACTGAAGTGCGAGGGATATTTTTTGCTTCGGATCCAAAACACCTTGTCTGTCAAGCCGAATCATGCGATGGATGGCAAGGCAGAGGCTGCAGGCTCGCGATTCGGCCGAACGTTCCAATGAAGAGAAATCCGGCCGTAGCACAGCTTCGAGCCTATCCAGATTTCCACGCACCGGATCAAAGGTGATGTTCTGGCAACTGTTGCAAAAAGCCATGGTGTATCGATTTTCGAATCAAGTTAATCTGGCAAGTATGTATCCCGTTGGAGTCTGAAGGTGAAGACTTTGGCGCAAGGGAAAGGATCCGAGAATGCCAAATTTATGCCGCGCGCTGAGGGGGAATCCGAGTCGAGCCTGATTTCAAGCCTCATGCCCGAGTGGGTTGGGTTTGCAGCAACCAACGAATGAAGAGGATAAGTAACGTTCACGTGACGAGATGTGGGAGAAGGTAAGTGGCAGAAGGCAGCTATGTAAATAACAAAACTCAATATACCTACCTAAATTCATTGTATGAGTAGTCCAAGCGTTGACAGCGAGTCTCCCTTTCATTATTAATCGTACCACTCAACCCATATATTGCGAACTATACGCGCTGCACCATCAATAGCGCATGTTCGATTCTTTATATCGTACCTGATGTTTCCTTAGCTTTATATTTTTAACCCTTATTCTATTAAACCTGGTCAGCATCTGCAAACTCGCCGTCAAAGGCGATAATAGCATAGTATAGAGCCCCTAGCCGCATCACTAAAGCAGGAGTGACTTTCTAGTTGCCGCAAAACGCACATGTTATATTTATAGCATTATTGCCAACTATACAGTCGTTGGTCTAATATAATTCCTATAATGAGAAACTATATCTTCACCTTAGACTGCCCTAGCCCTGAATACGGTGCTTTTATCTAACTGGTTATAGTTTGTGGGCATTGGCTGCTGAAATGCACAAGTAAAAGTGGCCCATAGACTTAAACTACCAAAGGTACCTAGGGAGGGAGGGACGTAGGTACGATCCCGTCGCAACTTAGTTGCAATATATCTATGCCAAAGGCCATCTCATCTTCTGACTATCAGATAATCTTCAAAGTGCCCAACTTCCACTCCCCAATAGCCTCGTGCTTATCAGGATATGTCACAAAGTAGCCAACTCGGCGATACAAATCATCCCCTACTCCTGCTTCCTCGACCTTTTCGAGGATTATACAATGCACCCTATCGTTCTTCCACTCCTTCGAAGACGGAACCCACGTGGTTGGTCTTCTCACCCACAAAACTAGATAGTCCTTCTGTTCGTCTCTGCCGAGAAACTTCTGGTACTGGCTCTCCAAGCCGAAGAGTGGTCGGTCCGGGCCGACGCAGATAATTGGGTCGCTTTCAGAGGTACGAGGTGTGTAGATATGAGTGAGAACACCAGTTCTGCCACCTGCCATTTCATGGTCGTCAAATGTGGCCCGGCCAACAGGATCATCAGACTCAATCTTCTTCCCGTGTATCCTGCGGAGCTTCAGAGTCAACCCGCGGAGGAGAAGATGGCCTCCCGTGACCTCGGCGAATGGAGCACGCTTGTCCTTTGGCTCAGCCTGGGCCTCCAAGATTTCGACATCACCAGGATCCGAGGCTTTGTCGTTTAATTCCCGTCGAAAATAGACCGGCCCGTTCCTAGATGCCCATGACCATGATGGTGCACGGTATGGCGTCACGTACTCGAGGCTCTTCCCCGTCTCATAGGCACCCCAAAGTAAACCCTGTTTGATATCTCCCATCCATAGCCCGGCAAGGTAATCGTACCCAATTAGGGGTTGCAGGCGTTGAGCTAATCCCGAAAAGGCGGGTAGCTTGTCGGTATTAAAGGTCAGTTTGCGTCGTGAGTAGGCACTGACGGTGGAGTAGTAGTTCCAGAGAAGCTTTCTGCGCATTTCTCCCTGAAAAGGAACCTCGACAGTGCTGAAGTCTTGCAACAAGAACTCGGCAAGCGTGTTGACTCCTGCACCAGACTTTGGGAACAGGTTTGGTCCAGGGATCCCGTTTGCAGCTTGAAAACCCTCTCCGCATTCCCAGTAAACTTACTTAGTGCCGTAGTAGAGGACTCGTCGTGAAAGGATAGACTCTTGGAAGCACCACCCACGACTGGTCAACGGTGCGTTTTCAAACAAATCCCGGAGGTCTTCATCTTCGTCCTTTTTGTAGACCTGGAGAGTAAGATCTACACCACCAGGCCCGATAATCTTCACTGCATCAGGGGAATTTGTCTGGTGCTGGTCTATCCGGAGGATGCCATGCGAACTACCAGGGGAGCAAAGCGCGGCGATTGTTGCAACGGCATTCTCGTACACAGCCGCCATTTTGGTTGACTCAATCGTCCAATCGTCGCTTGAATCTTGCATGATGCAAAGAGAGTCGATCCAGATGTACCTTACCCCTAGCCGCCTCGTGAGGTTGATAGCATCTTTAAAGTTGAGCGGCAGTTGATCATACGGCAGGGCCTTACAGAAGTCTTTTATGTTTGTTGTCTGCAAAACGGTGGCGATTGGGCCTCCCCAACAGTGGCTGAGTGCGATATAGTCTCCCTTTGCACCTTGGGATATGAAGAGTTTTGGTTTGTCGTTGCCATCATTGCCCAAAGAGCCAACGTCAATAACCCTTGTGGGCAATGGGAGGTCGTCCTTGTGGGCTCCGCATGAGCTCCCGTGCTCCTTGCGGCACTTCGATATCCAGTTCTGTGCTATGCTGATATTCGACTCGGAATCGAGAATTGGATCTATGTCTTTGCGACCAATCACGTATTTGCCGTGATGAACCGAGGCTCCTAGGTACTGTTAGAGATTAAGAAGTCGTCATAAGGACTATCCGAGGGTGGAGGAGAGTCTACACTCTGTCGGCAGCCTAGACGTACCTTGGGACGTGATGAGTAACTCTGCGGGGTGTAGATCTGGTTGAACAATCTCATAGTCATCACCCCCATCTGATAAGGGATCATCAATTTCCTTAGGAGGACCGACTTGAACAAGAAGCATTTCTAGCATCTTAACATCTGACAATGGGCTCTCCCAGGCAATATGCATCGTGTTGATGCTGATCCGGATAGTGGTATCGTAAAACTCTGCCAGCCCACGAGCAGTTTCCAGGACAGTAGAATCTTGAGACCGATCAAATCCCTCAAGCTCGAATTCAAAGTGAGCGTTGTCGATAGTAGCCCCAAGGGCTTGAACTATAAGTTGACAAAGATTGCAACCTTGCTCAGCAGATGCATCGAGAGCGGCGATGGAGGGTTGGTGGTTGTAATATGCATTGTGGGGGACGACCATGGCCCCAAACTCTGCCTTTGTGAGTTCCACTAGCTTCTCTATTGAGAACTCTTTACAGAAATTGCAACGCATGCTGGGCGATGAGGTGCGGCTTCGAGGTGGATGAGGCAAAAAACAACCAAGGGAAATCAGGCCGCGATCTCACAGGTCAAAGGGGCACGTGATTTCATGCAGTGTAGTGGAGGACACCAATAGTAGGCATTGCTATGGATCTTTGAGCTTTTCTTGGATTCATTGGGACCATATCTTTCTAGATTGTGATCAAAGATGTGGTTACCGTCTTGTGTGCAGAGCGTAGATACAACCACTCCAAATCTAAGAGAGCTACCTAATAAACATAGAAATTGGTAAGCTCTGGATGATCCCTCCGCATCTTCTTGTTCTGTCTTTGAAGTGTTATCCTCATAGTCCATGCAATAACAATGACTCCAATAGAAAAGGCAATGCTAGCCATCCATGCCTTGAGATATCGAGGGCCGTCTGACTTGGGCCAGATATATGGCGTATAAACGCTGGCCAGGTTTCCGAAAGTGTTGCAGATGGCAAGGGCCACTGACTTCTTCTCGTTTGTCTGGCCCAGAGTTGCGCTGATCCAGGCAAGCAGGAGGTTGTTGATGCCGAAGCTGAAACCGACAAACAGAAAGATACCGAACATACGAGCGCCGAGGTTATAGGTCGCAGCAGGAATAATGAAGCCAGCCATGACAATAGACTTGCAGATAGTGATATGCCAAGTCCGTTCGTTCCAGCGACCCGAGGTCCAGGCGATAAAAATTCCAACCGAGGCAGCGAGAAGATATGGCGGGCATGTCAGGACCAGAGTAATGGTTCTGCTGTAGCCCAGAGTTTCCATGACGGTTGGGAGGAAGTTCTGGAAGCCAACTGAAGACAGGTGCAGGTTATACATGAGGCACATTGCCCATGTTCTCCAATCCACGACGGCTTCTCGCAGGCCAGTCCAAACACTCGTTCCTTCTCGGGCGTCTGTTGTGTCGGTGAAGATTCGATTGTGTGCCAGCTGTCTCTGTTCCGGGGATAGCCACCGAGTCGTCAACGGGTGATCTGGCAAAAAGGCAAAAGCTAATATGGCGGTAACAATTGATAGAGCGCCTTGGATGATGAACAGCCTGTCAAGGTTATTAGCCAAATGTTGAAGTAAAGGTCATCGGTCACGTACCATTGCCAACCAGCGAGACCCTTCACTTGATCGAGGCCGGCAAAGATACCTGCCGCAATAAGGCCAGAGAAAGAACTAGCAAACATATTGCCAGTATAAAACACGGCAAGTCGCACAGCCATTTCCTTTCGAGTATAGAACATGCTAATGATATATAACGCTCCGGGATAGAACTGATGGAGTGTTAGTTGGTGTATGGCAACTGACTCAAATCACTTACGGGAGCTTCGGTAACACCCAGAAAGAAACGAAGGACGACCATGCTGCTGTAGTCCTTGGCCAAGAAGGTTAGGAGACTGACGATCGACCAGGCCAGACAGAACCCGGCCATGTACCAGGAAGGCTTGACTCTGTTTATGGCCATGTTGCTCGGGATTTGCCCGGCTCTAAATGAAAGAGTTAGATATCACGCGTAAGAAGAAATTGGTTAGTCCATGACATACATGTATCCAACAAACAAAATGGACACACAAGTGTTGTATTGGGTGCCCTTCAGGCCGAGATCCTCTTCGAGGTTGTTCAGCCTGGCATTAACCAAAGCATTACGATCGAGGTAGTTGAACAGGTACATGAACCATAGCATAGGCTTGGAAATCCAAGGTCAGCAAGCCAACTTGGAGAGCGACGCAAACAGTGGGTGCTCACAATAATATATCGGTCAAGCTTCTTGACGAGAGCTATTTCCCGAGGGTCCGTTTTGGAGTGTGCGCCAAACTCGTCCACTTTGTCCATTCGAGGGAATTTTGCAAATAGTCCGTCATCTTGGGCTGTTTCGATGCGTTCAATCTGGTTATCCTGGGCGACTTCATCTTGCCCTGTCTTTCGGCCAGCCGGGCCAGCCGTATTAGGAGGCAAGGTAGACATGGCCAGGCTCCTGAGGTGGGAAGCAACTGAAAAGAAACGATTTCCTTCAGTTCAAAAGAGCAGAGACATCCATAACGGCGGTCAACAGATTATAAATGCCGGTGAATGGGCCTCGGTTGTGCTCTTGCAGGGTTCCCCAGAGGCATCAAAATGCGGGGGGAGGAATAGCTTAAAAACAAGGTTTACGAGGGATGATGTCGTCCCTGCAAGGCAAAGCTCTGCTATTGGCGCTCTTATAGATAAAGTCGATGATCTTTCTCGGAAAAGCAGCTCGCAACAGCTGATCGCCGCATCTCCTACCACAAGACGACTGTACCCCGCGTCTATTTCCATGGTGGTATCGGAAAAGGTCAACATGTTGCTTGGCGGGTGGCCATGATCAACGTTACTGAGGGGAAGTTGCATGAGAGGTAAGGGTGTTTGATTAGAAATAAATCGTCAACGGGGGTGAAGATGCAGACGACTCCTTGCCAGATGCCAGCTGTCACCGAAGTGACTTGGGCTGGGCCGGGCCATCACGGCTCTCTATAACAATTGGTTAGAAACATTATTCCCGCGGTAAGTGCTCACCAATTTCATTATAACTATCTTATAGATACAGACTTCAAGACAGTGAGCTGCCCGACTACTCTTGATAGCGAATCAGTTGGCTGTTCTAGAGCCGGGCCCATGACCAACTGGTTGTACTGCACCTCGGTCTCCTCCTGGGATCAGCTGTTCTTAGATGCCCCTTAGTTTGGATGCCGTTAAATGAACAAGAGTCCGAGCTAGTCATAGACCAGATAATTTCAACATGGCAACAGGGCGAAGAAAATGACTACTCTTGGCACAGCACAGTTTCGACGCGCGAACTCGTCGTCGAACAAAAAAGAACTCACAGGAGCTCGATCGAAACGTCTAAAAGGCTTCAAGAGGTTTTTCTTATATGCGACGACGACTCCGGGGAAGAACTAGAACGATTCTTGAAGCGGTTCGTTCAACCTTTCGTCAGACTAATGCTCTCCCATGACCACACAAATATGACATACTTGACCAGCACACTCAATCAGAACGATAACCTAATATGCCTTACGAGAAAAGTGAGTGATAGGCGGTGAAAGAATCCCGCGCTATGACCTTGGATGGCGGTAACAAATATGCAGCCTTCCCTGTACATCAGTCGGTCTCCTCGTGAATGGCTTCAACCGCCGACCAGCCTTTGACGTGATTGGAAGAGTCGCATCAATCTCCTAAAAGGATTGGCCACATTAACGCGGCTAGTTATTAATCCATGACCAAGACACTCTTCACATGAAAATAGGTAAGCAGCCACGAGCAACCCCTCCAGAGACCAATTGTGAGACCACGTCTTGTGACATTCGCGATAAATACGCAGGGTGAGTCGGTATGACGTGTTTGCAAAGTTTCCTCTCTCAACGCACTCTCAATAACATCTCATCGAGTCTATCGTCTATTCTATCTTGTCACGCCTCAATTGTCCCCGCATTTTGATCCCCAGAATGGCGCACGTCACTCCCGAGGTTGCTTTAGCCATCACACGCCAAAAGGCGCGCTACGGCAGATATGCCGACACGAAACAGTGGGACAAGTTTGCCCAGGAAATTGCCCTCCCCGATGCCCGTTTCAGCTTCTACGACACCGAGGGAAAGCTCCTCGTCGCGGGTCCGCAGTCTTTGGCATTCGACTCTGTCAAGGGGTGTGCCGCCTTTTTCAACAAGTTCTTCTCGCAGTTCCAAACGCAGCATAATTTTGGACCTGGAGATTTTGAGCAGGTTGGACCCGATGAAGTCAACGCTATTTTCGCCATGGAGGATCAAATCATGTCCAAGTATTTGGGTGCATGGGTTGAGATTAGAGGCGGTGGCTTCTACCATGAGACTTGGAAGCTTGTTGATGGGGAGTGGTACCTTCAAGATCTGAGGCTGGAGCGAACCTATCAGAAGGAGACTGTTCTTGTCAAGATTGGATTGGCTGTTGCAGGCTTGCTCGGAATTTCTCTTTAATAAGAATGCTGAAACGGGTAGCAAGGTCTGGGGAACCCATCAGATGTAGATGTGGCCCAGTGGGTGCTGTTGGTATGGTTGGCATCACCAGGATACCCTGTCGTGTAATCTGCGAGCAAGCACTCTTTCGGAACAGTATTTGAAATCAGTCCTGAATAGGCATTTGCTGCCAGAATCATAGATTATTTAAACCCTGAAAGCCTCCTTGCAGGAGTCCATGGTTTTTCTCCGAACTCTCTTACTCTCGTGTCCTTACCTACTATACCGAGACAAACCTTCCGCCGCTCGATCGCGTTCATGCAATAGTACAAGGGATAGTATTTTGGTTAGTTTACTCAGTACTTTTAAGGACGTGATTCATATGAAAAGTCCTACCACTAAATCCGGCCGTACAGAGACATGTATTTTATGCGGAAGAATCAGCCTCTGCTGCAAATCGGCTCCTTTGACCGGCAGTCTGAACTTTTCATGGCCAGCCCCAGGGTCCAAGTGAGAGAGAATACTACGGATAGCTACCAAATCATTCGGCAGATACTCAGTGAATCGTTACATTCTATTATTGTGGCATTCGCGACTGTGAGCGTAGGACGCGGGGCCGCTCGTTGAGGCGGTGAATTTTCTGTAGGGTAACTATCTCGACGCCCAACAACAGGACTCAACCAAGCGATTGTCGTGTCTTATCTCTCACGTGAGCCTTATTACTCGTGAAAATGAGAGTAGTCGGTGCAAGGGAAAATGCGTAGTTTTGCCCATATCGGGAAATGCCTCGCGAGCGTGGGACGCGCATCTTACCAAGTGGGGAAATAGTTGCCTCGACTGCCGCTTGTGGCAGTTAAACGACATGCCTGTTCCGACCCTCTTCCGAGGACATTTGCACTTGCAGCTGTTCGTAGGGTTACCAGTGTTGGTTGGTTCCGCTGCGTTCCGAACTATATTCACACCGGTAGCTAGCCCAACATGGTGTTTCCACCCGGCAAATGTTTGATGCCTCAAGTACAAAGAACGGGTGAGAGGTGCTGGAAAGATTGGAAAGGGCGTCATTCAAGCCCATGATCAATACGTACAACAATAATTCGGCTCGTGAGACTACCGGGATCTATGGGAGCTCGATGCTGAGATTATAACTGCTTTGAGAATCCTGGGCTGATACGTGCGCAAGTCCCTTATCGGGCAAGACCTCACGCAGTAGTCGGAATGGGCACCACCCTTGAAACCGCCCTAACAACGGTTAAGACGGGAGGGATCCTCCCCCAATAACCATCTCGACCTTTTCCAAATACCAACCTCGACATCTTCCCCGCGATTTTTCTTTATGCTTTGAGGAGGGAGACATGGGATATTTGTTCGATAAGACAAGTATTGGCTGAGCGGATTGCCAGAACTCACCATGACAGAGACAAGGTACAAACGGCCTCACTCCCCATCAACCACCTCGCCGCAGCTTCTGACATCTTCAAGCACGGAACTACTAGCCCCCGGGCAAACAACCTCTCTAGCGACTCCCCAAAATGCAGAAATAGCAGAATCAACGCCTATACCTCCCGAGAAGAAGCCTGTAGGCCTCAAGGCACCTGTGGCTGTCGAGAACCTGGATGGCTTCATCTCGCACCTGAACCGCGTCATTCACACTCGCGACGGCCATGACTCTGTCATCCTATTCGCAGCATATGTAGCACAGTTGGCGGCAGCGATACTCGAAACTTCAGGCAATGCAAACTTACGAAAATGGGCGAAGAAAGTTGCTGCTTTGGTCCCGAAAACGCTGGCATCAAGACTTCCATCGTTGCCCCAGGGATCCAAGTTATTCTCGCTCTTTTCCGCGGCACCGAGACTCCAGCTCCGACTTGCAGAGCGACTAAGAGCACTCGTCGATATGCTCGACGACTGGAGTGTCATGAGTCGCTTGTGGGGTCTATTGACCATGTGGATGCTCGCAAAGGAATTCTTCACTACCCCGAATACCGACGACAAAGAACCTCGAGTACAAAAAGTGAAGACGGCCATTTCGGCTACACAGATCGTGTCTCTTATCGGATTCTTCGTTCTGGAAAACGTCGCTTGGCTATCGAGGCGCAAGGTGCTCGCATGGTCAGACAAGTCGCAGCCCAAACTTATTCTTTGGTGCGTGCGCTCATGGGGTGTCTACGTCTTTGCCGAGCTGGGACGGCTGTTATTCGAGCGTGTTCGCAAGAGACGCGGTGAAGCCGGTCAAGAAGACGCAGAAGCGCGGACGCAATGGAATAAGCAGTTTGTTGAGAACCTGGCATGGGCACCTTTGACTGTTCACTGGACGACGCCTGGGGGCTTGCTGCCAGAGTCTGTTGCTGCACTCCTGGCGTCCTATGCACAGTTTATCTCAGTCCAGGGATTATGGAAGGAGACTGCTGAGACTGCCTGAGAAATGTACCGGTATGGACCTACTTGTATCTATGAATGACTATTAATCACCCTGGTTGGAATTGGAAACCCGAAGTGTATTTATTTCCTCATGCAACTAATCCAAGTCTCCCAAAAACAAAGCCACATCTCGGCCGATATCTGCCCTCTGCCAAGAGAGGCCATTTTCAATGGCATCACCAATTAGGCTTTGCTACGTGTAATATGCAGAATACCACAGCCCCGAAGTGTGTCGTCCACATACCGTCACAAATGTCAGCCCTTTCTAATTCTGAGAGAGTTGAGAAACTGGCGTGAGTGATAAATGGCGCGATAGGACACTTTAAAATAAGGAAGCAGAAGGTTTTGGTGCCTGTTCGCCATGTCAGCATCCTCTGCTATGGAAACACCAGCGACCTTTCCCTACAAGCCTCTGGATACTGAAAAATCCGAAATCCGAAATCTCAAGCTTCCAGCAAAAGACTCGGAAAACTTGGAGCTAATCACCGTCTCCCTCGATAATGATCCAAAGTATGCGGCCCTTTCGTACCTTTGGGGTGACCCTAAGGATCAAGAGATCATCACTGTTCAAGGCCAAGCAACTAATCCAAGGGACTACATATATGGTCTTATTGGAGTCACAAGGGTTCCTATATTGCCCGACTATAGACCCGAGAAACTGCTCTTGGAGTTGTATGTTGAATACGTCACGGGATGGCTGAACGCCATCTGCGGGAAAAAGGCGGACCCAATGAAGCCGCTGTCGTTCCTGACAGTTGCTGGAGTCGGCCTCTTTGGCTCTTTTAATGTTCTTCCATCCTGGATCCCCAGCTTGTCGGAGAATGCGCGCCTCTCTATCCCAAGGATTTTCATGTTAGGGCCAGACGGTAATAACGGTCATATCCCCAGAAATTCTATGAAGGACCCTTATGTTGTCAAGGATACACAGAGTCTTTTTGTCTGGGGAAGCAACACAGGGCCCATTTACACCATCTTGGAAAAACTAGACTGCAATCGCCTCCATATCTTTTATTCATTCCTTAAGTCTTTTCTGGCCCGCCATACATATTACGTGTCTGGTACCCCCCCGTTACAGGCCCTTTGTCAACTGCTCCTTGCAGAGAAAGACTCCAAGGCTGTTAGCAAAAAGACGGTTATGCTCGCCTTGTGTATCGCCTCCTTCGCCCTCGATTTTGACACGCTTGATCCAGAAATCACAGAGGAGTTTCCGTGGTATCATGAATGGGAGACCAGGCTTTGTGAGCTCGCTTTGATATGCAAGAGCTTGGTTTCACCCGGGCCCCAGTACAAGAAATCTTGTCATTGAGCAAGGACCACCGTGATGAGATCCTGTCAGATCTCGATCATGCACTGAGGACGTACACTTTCTTTGAATCCAAGCAACTTTTGGGGTTATGAGGGAGATATTCTTTGTCTGCTTGAAGGATATGGCCTCCCTGTGCTGTTAAGGGAAGCTGAGGGGGACCACCATATTTTCGTGGGCACAGTGGATGTGCTCGATCTAGACATTCCAAGTCTCCTTGACAATTTGGGGCCCGTGGCCGAATGGTTTGAGCTCATGTAGAACTTGAAAAACTTCTAAGCGACATTCCATGTCAAGGGAGAGAAACGTCGCTTAAGGGCCCTGTCGATTCAGTAACCAGAGAAAACCCCTGTGTAGCAGTAATGCCATTGACTGTGAGGGTACAAGCCGTTGCAGTGAGTGATTAACTACAGTCTACCACCATGGCTGGCACAGTCCGACCAGCATCTGGGACTCTCCCGTGTTGGTGCATGAGACTAGCATCCTGAGGCTGAGAATAATTCACTCCATCAGAATCATTCGCATTTCCTACTCTTTATGACAGTGAGTAGCATTCGTTTAATTTATCAATGCAACGATGGAGCCACGCTAAATAAAAAGCAAGGCGCCTTCGAGCTCCCACCGTCTTATTAATTCCCAGGGCTAATCCACAGCGAGACGGCGCTAAAGACGGTGAGAGGCAACGCCGGAGTTTCGGGTTCAACGTAATTCACTCAATCCTTCACCCTTGTCCTCGAGAAACTCACCATGTTCATATACAAGCCCATCAGCGAAGCCAAGAAAGAATTCAGACTCATACGACTTGCTTGCGACACTAGGGCCGAGGTCATCAATCTTGAACTTTGTCATGCCTCGGCTAACGACCAAGTTCCCTACCATGCGGTGTCATATGTCTGGGGCGACCCAAAAGACACGGCTCGAGTTACCGTTGATAACGAGGAATTCATAATCTCGGAGAATCTCGTTTCGCTTTTGAGACAGCTTCTACGCTCGCGGGTCACCTCCTGGCTTTGGACCGACTCGATTTGCATCAACCAGACCGACCTGGAGGAAAAGACGTGGCAGGTCAACACCATGGACCAGATTTACGGCAATGCAAAGCTGGTATATCTATGGCTCGGTCCTGGTACTCCAAGAACCGACAAGTCGATGAAGCTGTTACGCGACTACGGTCGCGAATTGGTCGAAGAACTAGGACCCACGGATGATTGGGATATGGACGAAGTGAATCCCCAGCTCTATGAAGCATTATTGACCAAGAAGAAGCCTCGTTCCAATGCACACCCCGTTGCAAAGTTCTTATACAAAATGTATAAAGAGCCTGGGCTTCATCGCCGCGATCGCGAGCGTCCTTTGAGCAAGTATCCTCTGATGGATGGTATCCGAAATCTCCTCGAGAGACCTTTTTGGCGTCGCGTATGGATCGTTCAAGAAGTCACATTGGCACAAGATGCCCTCCTTCTCTGCGGTGATGAGTCAATGCCCATCCAATACTTCATTGAAGCTATAGATGTCATCCGGGAATGGACCGAAATCTTCAACGAACTATCCAACTATTCCTTCTTGTGGGGTCTCGGCCAAACCTTCTTCACCACCTCGACCCTGATACTTCGAAAGGGTCGAATGGATGGCCGAGACCTAAGTCTTGCTCATGTCCTTCTCGGCATTGGCACGCTTGCAGGACCCCGATATCTGGCCTCGGAGCCCAGGGACCTCATTTTTGGACTGCTCAGTGTGGTCAGAGAACGTGATTCTTTTGGGCTGCACGCAGATTATACTGAACCGGTCGGTATGGTTTTCGCCAGAGCGACAAAGGCGTTTATCGACTGGTGGCGCCCTACGGGAGACAGTGGCGATAGTGACTGGGAGGACCTACCAGCTTTGGACGATTTGCGCCCAACTAATTCACCCGGAATGCCGTCGTGGACGCCTGGTTACGAAACTATCGGAAAAGACGGGTTTGATATAGACACTATCAAACAAAGTTGCTTTGCATCTGCCAGCAAAGGAGCTCCAAACCCCCAACTAATAACGTCGCCGGATGAAGATCCCATGGTCCTCCACCGTCTCGGGTGCGTGGTTGACACCATCAGCCAAGTAATGCCGCCTCTGCCTGATGTCTCCTGGGCAGATGAGACCGACGACGCAAAGGAAGCCACTAGGGCCTTTGCCATGATCGGACGTCCTGTGATTGACTTCATGGGCCTTGGCCCTGAATCAACGCCTGAAGAGGACTACATCTGGAAGACTGTGATGCTAAGCTTTCAAGATCTATTTGATGAAGATGAGGGACGACCAGATGACAAAGATATACCCGCAGAAATGTGGCAAGTCATGCGAGCGTTATTCCGCGGCGAGAAAATAGAGCCAAAGGAAGCAGAAGCTGTTCTGGAATTTCTTGGTGATTCATACAGCCAAGATGAATGGGAGGACATAGACTCCAAGGGCGAAACGTCTGACGACTCATCAGATTCGGATGGGGAAGGTTCTGCGGCAGACGAACTAATCAACAACTTCTGGATTGCCCAGCCTCATCTGAAGGGGCGGACTCTGTTCAAAACGGCCAACGGAACGCTCGGTATGGCACGCACAAATGTCAAAGAAGGCGATATTGTCACGGTCATTTGGTCGGTGCCAGCACCTATTATTCTCCGGGCACAGGGAAGCCAACATCGGTTCCTAGGCGATGCCTATGTTGAGGGTATCATGAAGGGGCAGTTCCTTGATAGGAACCCCGAAGAAGTGGTATTTGAGCTTGTTTAAATAAGTTGGACAGACTATACCTCCAAGCTAAATAATGAAGAAATGACAGCAAATCTCAGAATTCAACAGGAAACTGATTATGCTCGGCGTCCGGATGCGCAGAAGGGACGTGTCAACCGATATTGCACTCGTCATACTGAAAACTCCGATATTCTCATCATCCCATCTTTACCAGGCCTAACTCTTGAACGAAGGCGCGGGTATTTACAAAGACACCAATGATCACGCGGCAGTCTCGGGCTTCTGGCTGTAGATTATGGTCCTAGAAAACACGTCAGATCCACACTTCTCACAGGCCAAGAGGATTGACATACACTTCTCCATAGGAGTGGACGGCAGGGTTCAAAAGTTCGTTTCGCATCTCGACCAGGAACATCTGGGCGTCGTCATACGTCCACTACTACAGTCAGCCAAATATTTGGATGAAGACACGAAGGATACTCACCCCGAGAAGCTCAGTGAGGCCACGAATAGAGAAACCCTCAAGGGCCTGTAGAAGGAACTGACGGTTCCAGGCACCCCAGGTCTTGAGTCGCTTATCCTTGGGCCATGGCCCGAGAGGCATCTTCAGTCTTCGTTCAACGAGGTTCTCGAAGCCAGCCTCACGCTGGAAGTCCGCTGCCTTGTGACCATAGAAGAAGCCCTTGCCAGTGATGGCACCGATCTTTTCAAAGACTTCCACCCACTTCTTAAGCGGGGAGTTGTCCTTGAGGGATCCGTCGTCGGACTTGGTGATGCCCCAGAGCTCAACGTGCTCTACCCAACCGCCGGGCTTGAGGGCCCTACGACTTGATTAGTTGTCGAATCATGGGACTTGAAAAGAGGCAACTTGCTTGAATGCCTTCTTGTGAAGCTCAACCCAGTCGGGGATACAGCCAGTCATGGCTCGGATGTGAACAAAGTCAAAACTGTTGTCTGGGAATGTCCATTCTTGGTTGATATCGTCAACCTCGAATTTGCAGTTTGGAGGGACAAAACCGGGCTGGATGGGTGACAGATCCACACCGAGAACATCGGCAGAGGGATGTTCGTCGGCAAACTCACTAGACAGTATATGAGCTAGCTGTACGTTCACCTGTTTGAATGAGCAACTCACATGGCCCAGATCCCCGTACCACAGCCTACGTCAAGGACGCGCTACATTTCGAGTCAACGGGTGTCCCCTAGGGTTGAACGACGAATACCCACTTGAGGATTCTCTCCAAGAGGGGCAGCGTAGAGGTGACCGTCCAGGATGATTCGATACATCTCGTGCCTGCAGGATTAGACATCGCTTACGTATGCGATGGAGTCGAAACTCACATGAGATCCTCGGCTTCTTGTTGGCGTTCGTCATTAGGTCCCCTGTGATTGGTGAGCTATGCACAGGAACGACTCATGTGAAACCTCTAACCAGTATGCGCCGTCATTATAGGCGTGGTATCTGCGGCCATTCTCCCATTTGTAGTTGAGGATCGAGGTCCGCAGCGACTCAGTGTCTGTCACGCGCGTCCTGCAGTTCATGTAAGGATCCACAAGATGGCTACACTGGATATTCACAGGGGAAACCTACGACCCAGAATACGTAGAGTCGGCATCGTCGTCCTACTTGGGTGAGAAGGATTGGCTGGAGACAGAAGTGGAGGGCTGCATACCACTTCAATTGGGCCATTGTCAGACCGCTCTGTTGTCTCAGGAGCAGCGCGGTCCGCGCCAGTCTCAGCCCCCTTTGGGGAGGACGGCGACTTGGGCGACTTGGGCGAGGATGCTTGTTTCGGCGACGACATGGCAAAACACTACGACCCAACAACGGATTCGGTTGTCGAAAAAGGGCAGCAGGAGAAGAGATTTGCCGTACGTGAGGGGAAAAGGGCGACCCAGAAGGAATCACTCCACCACAGACGCGAACTGACATGTTTCACAGCCTTATTAAGCCCTGGTTAAGTGAATTAAGCAAACACAAACAAGGGTCCGTTGCATACGCGTGTGGAGACGAGTCGCTGAAGAGGCCAACAGTTATGAGGATAATGGATGTTGGCTGCTACGCTGGCTGCATGACTTGGCAACCCCGAGCCGAGATTTGGGGGGCTTTTTTTTTTCTTTGCTCGCATGCAACCGTGCACAAGAGCATAAATGACATGTCAATATTTCATTATTGCACAAAAGAATGCAGTTGTCCGGTTGAGAGAAGAGGGAACAGCTTGGTAAGCCATTTGTTGCTGAGATGATATGACAGGTTTGTTGTCTCCTCGTCATCGGTTGTCTCTAGAGCTCTTGGTTAGTCGCTACACTATTTCAAGACTAGACATTTATGTCGGCATCACGCTGGGCTGAGGCAAGAGAGCACGTGAGTTGCCAGGGGATAGTAGCATGTAGCATTCAAGCTCAGTTGACAACCAACAGTGTCCTCATATCAATATTTTATAATAAGAAGTCTGTCCTTGCATGTTAATCTCATCCCCGGAGGCTGCGCGAGGTCGATTTGGTGTCTTACTTCCTCCCAAGACGTGGCACCAACCGTAACCGTCTTATATTCATCGGGTGAAGATGCCAAGACAGACTGTCTTGCAACTGACGGTGGGAAATCAAACATGACACTTTTGGCGTCCTGTGAAGCAGCATAAAAGACTAAATTGCCTCGGTACCTGATGTAAGGTACTTTACACTTTTGCCGTATGGCGTAGTGGTCATTGCGTTCCACAGGTCCATTTTCAAGCCTACTTTGCATGACTATGTTAGCAATTGTGGCAGGAGACTTCTCGATCAAAACGCTGTTGGTTGGTGGAATGGAAGATATTTTCAAGGTATGCAGGGATAACAAAACTGATCAATTGAAACTGGTGCCCTTTCTATGGCGCTGCTGGGTGGCCAGCTGAAGTAATCTCCCTGCATAAATTTTGCTTCAATGACGCCCAACAGAGACATTTCACAAGTTAAAGGCATCCTAGCCTCCAGCCAAAATGCCAGGGTCAAAATACTCCTCTCCCTCATGTTAGTCAAAAGATCTAAATGCTGAAACGTTTCTTCCTGCTGTTTTCCCAGAAATTTCTACCACTCTGGAGATTTTTAGACATATCGCACCCATCATCATGAAGAGTCATGTATTGATCGCCGCTGTTCTTGGGACGCTCGGCCGTGTTGCGGCTGATGACCAGGCATCGACGGTGTTCGATTCTTTGTGTGTCACGTACCTATCTACCTACTTGGCTCCAATATCTATCCAAGGTGAACCGTCGTCTTCGAAAAAGGCCGAGTGGGAGAGGCCGTCTTCAGAGAATACTGGTCGACTCCCGAGTACGCCTCATATCCGGCCTACAATTGGTATGAATAGCTCAACGACTGAGGACAGAACAGGTAAGAATGTCTTCTACCCTTTTGTGTATAGGTTTACATTGACGCGGCAAATACCTAGGTTCTCAAGACCCTTTAGGTTCAGATACCTCACTCCCAGATTTTGAGCCAACTGGGTCCTTTCCTTCGTCCCTTACTGACCCTGAGTCTACGGATACTGAAGCAATATCCCTTGATTCCACTAGTGGGATGATAACAGATGATGTCACTTCTATACCAGCTTTAACAACCAGCGACTTGGACATCAGATCGAGTTCAGATGCTCTCCCTGCCTCGAGCGGATTTCTCGAGCCGCCTGGCCGATTGGTTCTTTTCGTCGTCTCCGTCGCCGCCGATAATGAAAAGCGCGACCTCAACAAAAGGGCAATGGGGGGCTTTGTTGGCAATGATAACCCTGATGTTTGCACTTTTGCTGCCACCTTCAACCTCGCTGAAGGCCAGCTCTTTGAAGGAGATGTACCCATTTACTACTCTGGCGAAGACTTCAAGGAACTAGCTGGACAAGACCTTCCACCTGCTGGTGCTATCACAACGACATTCTCAGCTTCTGCCCAAGGACTAGTGTTCAGAAACTCAGCATTGCCTAATGGACAGGCAGGATACTGTCAAGGTACCGATGGAAAAGTGTATATCACGTTTACTTCTGGACCTCCTGGCTGCACACCTGTTGAGATTGCTATTTACAATGGTAAGGTTTTTGATTTGCGTCAGAGGTCTTGTACTAATTGAAGTATAGTTGCACAATGCCAGAATGGTGTATTGGTTGGTCTTGGTTCGTCTAGTTCAACAGGTTCTGATGTCCCAACTCCTGAGACGCCCACCTCTCAAGTTGCATCTGGATCAAGTAGCCCAGTTTCCCAATCCACGGGTTCAGTTCTCGAAGCTTCTTCGTACAGCCTTGACTCTGAGGTATCCACGGCTGCTTCTTCTGAGGGTCAATCGTCTGAGCCCCTGGATCCGATTGCCAGTACCACGGACTCTTCCATCTCAGTGGAGACATCTGCAGACTCGACTGTGGAGCATAAATCGTCTTCGTTGCAGCCGGCGGACACCTCATCAGCAGACATATCTACTTCATCAGACAAATCGCCTTCACTTGAAAACACAACCCTCTTATCAGAAGAGTCAAACACTTCTTCCACCATAGTGGAGATATCTAAAGACTCAACTATAGAGCTTGAATCGTCTTCCTCGCAGCAGGCTGAAACCTCGTCAAGAGACCTTTCTACCTCTTCAGATGAATCGTCCTTGCTAGAAAGCACAGCCCTCTCATCAGAGGAGTTAAGCGCTTCTTCAGTCTCGCCGACGTCACAAATAGACGCCGAGTCTCAATTAGATTCCGAGACGGCTGCATCTTCTGATTCAAACACTATTGCTGATGCTGAATCAACGTCGGATGCCCTAGGAACGACATCGGATGCAGCAACCCAGGAAACCACGAGTAGTTCAGGAGATGGGACAACCACTCAGATTCCTACAACAACTGAAGACACCACTACAATAGTTTCAACATCTGAAGACCTTTCCACGGCTCAGGAAGCGACAACTGCATCTGTAGACGCCTGCGTCTCAGGTATAACCTCACCTGACGGGCAGCCCCCTCTTCCTGATCGCGGGGACGACTGCAAGGAACTTAACGTAGTTACAGTCAGCCCATACACAGTGTAAGTGCAAGCCCTCAAGAGAAATGAAAGGCAACAACTGACATGTTTCAGAACCACGACAATAGTCGAGAATCGTCTCATGATAGGAATACCCACTGGCTGGCCTACTCTACGACCAACTCTCACCCAACTCGCACGTCGCCAGGTTGAGGAAGCCACTACTATTACACCGACTGGGACCCCGGATTATGCCACATACTGTGATTCCCCCAGTGACTATTACGAGGCTTGCTCGAGCCTTGGCGTAACCCGTTTCACCACGACACTACCGACACCTACGGAAACAGACACATCTACGGAGCCAGAATGCGCTGTAAGACGAATGGTTAAGAGAGCCGGGGAGAGCTTGGGGTATGAGTATGAGAGCGATTGGGATGCTTATGGAATTCCTGGGATTAGGATTTTTTAATGGGCTGGCTTAACTGGGCGAGAGATTTGTCGTGGGAATATGTAATAGCTAACTGAGTTGAGATATTTTATATTGGGATCATTGGGCATCATATATCTTAGATAATGTTAAAAATCGCTTTCAAACTCAGCTGAAAACTCGTATACGCTGAAATGAAGCATTACTAACTGTCAATCCGTTGCATCATCAGCTCCTGGTCTATCACTTGCTTCGGCTACCCTATCACACAAGATTTATCCATTGCAGCTCCTTATCCTCCATAGCTTGTCCATCCATGATGCCATGTACATAAGCGTGTGTAACATATTCATAAAGGTCCTCTCCTCCTGGAGATGATTCCTTCTGTCGCAGGATAAACGGCATCTTGCCTCCTAACAAGATGCACACAACATCACCAACCTCGACCCCCGGATTTGAGAGCCCAATCATGCCAGACTGTGTAATAATTCCCTTCCTGTTGTGAACAACCGAGTTCGCTGGATCTTCAGTCGAAGCCAAGAGTCTTTGAGCCGATGCTTCTGCAATTTCATCGGACCGGAATCTATGTCGACCGGGTTTTTCCTGGTCGGTAAGCGGCTCGAGATCACCAAGCAGCGCGCGGTTGGACACTTGCTCATATGTCCCACCCCAAGGATATTCCAGGCTGTTGAAGTTGTCGGAGTAATAAGTTGGATCCCGCCACTGATTGACAATCTCCTTAAGTCTGTGTCTATTTTTGAGAGATCTTCCGACATGTGTGACACGGTCTAGCACAAGTCCTTGGAGGCTCAGTACTTTATCCGAGGCCATGGTCCTAATCGAAGGCCGAAGGGAGCCCGCCGCAGAGAATTGTCGAAAGACTCGTATCCAGATAATCTCCGAGTGACGGCTACGGACACCACCGTTGCACCAATCTGGAACCCATGTCGGCAGGGCAGGGTTTCGTTTCGTCTCGGGGATTCTCAACAACGGGCTAAGGTTGCGGCATTCGTCGATGAGAGAAAGAGTCGAGCGCCTGTAGATATCTTCGAAGGAGGATGAATAATCAGCCGTGACGCAACTGCCAAGGCCGAGGAAGGCATTTACTCGATCCCTCGGGTCAGATGCTTGTCGTGATCGGAAAAGGTTGAGAGCGAGGGGCATTAGGACCGGTGTCTTGGAGGACCGTTTAATATAATTGAGACCACGGATCTGGGCATAAAGATCCTTGAAGTGATTAAAAGAGCCGCAGCAGCCTCTATGTCGATGTCTGTAACCGTTCTTTCGTACCTGCGCAAGCATGGAGAAGGGAAGCTCCAGGGTGCCACACATGAGCGTGGCTTCGGGCGGTAGGACCGCCTCCTGCACCGTCCACACACGATGCCACCAAGAAAGCTTGATCAAGACAAGTATTGCATCGACTCCTTGCCCTATGAGGTCTTGGCCCGGCTCTTCATACTTGATATCGTAGTGGTGATCGGCAGCCAAGACTTCGAGAAATGTGAAAGCCGCCAACACTGTTTGCTCGGGGATTAAGTTCTCGTTGGTTCTTGGCATTTGGGAAGCCAATCGGGAAGAATCAGAGTCCTCGGCAAAGTCGCCCAACCAGAGAATAGCTTGTGTTGTACGAGAGTAGATGTCCCTCATCAGGTTGACCTGGTGTGATTTCTCGACATCGTCAGCTTGATTGATGCACAGGGAATCGACCCAGAGACGTCGCTCATCATCCGGTAGCCTTAGCCTCCGAAGGGCATTGAATAAGTTGACAGTGACTTTGGTCGTCCTCCCATCGACGGTGATGGGCCGACGATCAAGGGGGTCGCCCCACGCATATGACAGAGCCTGGTA
The DNA here is from genome assembly GCA_013186415.1 of Fusarium sp. NRRL 66088. Taxonomy (NCBI): domain Eukaryota; kingdom Fungi; phylum Ascomycota; class Sordariomycetes; order Hypocreales; family Nectriaceae; genus Fusarium; species Fusarium sp. NRRL 66088. The sequence goes on from JABCKD010000023.1 coordinate 27,950, forward strand.
GGATGGGTCATCTGCAAGCAATGCAGTTTCTAACGTGCAGCGGATGGGATCTTGTCTCTCTCCCGGAAGCAGACGCAGTATCCGGATTTGGCGTTGATTCAGCTCGAGTTGGTGATACTCCAAAGGTGGCGGTGCCGGTCGCAAAGGGAGATCCCACGTGTGCGCATTGAGAATGTTCCCATCACTGATAAGAGACCCCGACGGGGTCAGAGTTGGAGATGAGCTACTGGACGCCATTTGAGACACAATCATCAAGTTGAATGTGCAATCCGGCCGTCGAGACGCGGAGAGGCGGGGGTAATCTTGGGCTTGACCATGTGGAGTGGCTGTGCAAACTGAGGCTCTAAATCCGCCTAGCTGACTTTATTTTGAGCCTTATTAATGCCTGGACCATCCATCGACAGGGGTGTTTGGCATGTGTGTGCCTCACAAGGCAGTTTGGGGGCCGTAGTGTGAAGGAATGGCTGTCACACGGTGTGAGGGCGATCACTCTCCACATCCAATACTGATGTTGTGAAAAGGTGTTTTTTCAGCTTTCCTCTTCGGGACCTGCCCTGTCGCTCTCATAACAAAGTCTCTCGCCATGAGCCAAAGCCGGCGAACAGGTCCCCCCTCGAGCCGGGGCGATGGAGCCTATGGGGAAGGGAGAAAACTCAATTAAGACATCAGCCGACGGCAGCTGGACAACGCCTCCAAGCCTAGAACGGGGCCTCTGCAGAAGCGGAATTCAGCCTCTCAATAGTGGCTGATCATCCCAGCCAACATCAGTGATTGTAGTGGAGGCCGACAGCACAGCTGGGCGTCGATCCGAGTCAGGCTAACCCCCGCAGGCCGTTGGCTCAATCTCCTCGTTATGAGAGGGCTGACCTTGTTTACAGGTTGTGAATGGTGCACTTCTCTCTTGGCTGCAGGCTGAAGGAGCGCCACTGCACATCTCTAACGCCATCATGCCCGATACCCTTGAGCAAGACTTTTCAGCTATTATTAAACCCCGAGGGAGGAGAAGAAACATTTGGGGGCTCCGCCCTCCTCTGCCCGTCTGCAGTTTCGTCCGCCTCCATCTGCTGAAGAAGGTGTTTGTTTCGTTCCCCTCTCATGCGCTGAGTGTTTCTCAACATTGAGCTGCAGACGACCTTTTCACATCAGCAACTTATCTAGCCTTTGGCCGTTAACAACCTCGTGCGACTATGGCTGAGATTCAACCTACAGGGGTTGCAGTCGCGCCCGTGTTTGATGTGGCAGACCCGGCTGTGACTGCACCGGCGACACTTCACCAGCGCGATCTTTTCGGCCGCCAAAACAACTACGATTCCTGTGGCTACTACTCTCTCCTGGACAGCGGTATGGGCTTCTGTTACTTATTATCTGCACTTCCCATGGACTGACACAGTTGTATAGACTGGGCTACCTGGCAATGCGGTGAAGAGGGCGCCTGGACCACGACCTGCAAGACCATCGGCTCGCACTTTGGCTGTTTCCAGACCATCTACACGACATGCTACCCCAGTGCATCTGGCTGTAACACTGCCGACAGGCGTGCCCTTTGCTGGTTCGTCTGATTGAAGCCCGATCGACTGCGATGACTCGACTAACGCGTTCCTTTAGCAACGAGAATGTCAGCTTCCCGTACTGCGCGACAGGTATCAAACCCATCGAAGACGGCGACGATGAACTTTCCATATACCTCTGCGGAAAGACCGAACAACAGGTCCCTTTCTACGAGTCTACCGTCGTCAAGGTCACGTCGGGTGACAAGACCGAGGAGCAGACCCTTACCAATATCGATACCACCAGGGAGGTAGTTATTGTCACTAGGACGTCCGAACCTGACCCTGACCCGGAACCTAAATCGAGTACTCCAGTGGGAGCCATTGTTGGAGGCGTGGTTGGCGGCGTCGCGCTGATTGCCATCTTGGGGTTGGCCTTTTGGTTCCTTCGACGCAAGAAGGCGAACAAAGAGGTTGCGACGACACCTGCGGCTCCTGCACCTGGGCCTGGGCCTGGGCCTGGATTCCCTCCCCAGCAACAGCAGCAACAAATGGGTTACCAACAAGGTGTGCCTCCACCAGTCGTCTACGACTACAACAACTATAACAACAACAACTACGCCGGCTACCCAGTCCAGGGCTCCCCGCCTCCTCCCAGCGACCCCCGATACAGCCAAATGCCTATGGGCAACATGAGCCCTCCACCTCAGAGTCCTCCGATCGAGCAATACAAGCCAGTCGCGTCGCCCGTTTCTGAATTGCCCGTCACTTCTTCCCCCCACGACAACACGCCCGTGTCTGAGCTGCCCGCCGACATGGGGAATGTAAGCCACACGACGCCAAAGTAAAACAACCAAGAGGGTAGAATGAAAACACCGGAGATGCGGAGAAGGGGACATGAGGCTGGATAAGGCTGTCAACCTAATGGAGGGTGGTTACTGTACTGTACCACGACCAAGTAATGATTTTCCTAGCAACCAGTCATATCGTCATTATGAGCGAATGCCTGGATATTTTAAATATTCAATTTATTTTCTTTCAATTCTGTGCCGGTCCCTTGGAGATTGCCATTCAAAAGTTGCCCTCGCTCTCGTCAAAGTGTGCCGACTCACCACCCATTAATTGCATCAACACCTCACCCCATATTTCATATTTATTAATAAATTATTTGAGTAAAAAATGCCGTCTCTCGCTTTTCAGCTGCTCTTGCGCCCGTTCCATTCAGTACCCCTGTTGCGTTCGCCAATAGTGGCTGGCCGAAGTGATTAAACATGCTTTGCTTTCAGCCTCAAACCGTGAGTACCGTGTGTTCTCATGGCAACTTCCGCTGAGAAAGGTTCACCGAAGTGCTGCACCGGTTATTCCTTTTCCTGGGCAGCGAGCCTGGAATTCGTGTGAATTCACCTCTGGACCACACCGTCAATCCCCAGTTCATTAGAACGAGCGACAGACTGTTATTCCTCGGGCTTGTGGCTGGGCTTGGGAGAGTCTAGACCACGTTTAACCAAGACAGCGGTAAGACGTGAATGTCTGCATGACCCGGCTGACAAGTTCCTGCGCTCGTATTGGCCGCCATCAGTGCCATGCACAATAAGCTTACATGACAAGTTTGCATCCAAGTTCGCTGCTGACAAGGTGCTTATTATTTGTGCGAAATGGCGCGACTGTTCACCTATTTATGGAAACGGAAGAACGGTTACAAGCCTCCCTCGACGTCGGCAGCAATCGCGAGTCTTAACTTGATCAACCTGCAACTTCAACATTGGAATAACAGACATCGACACAAACCTCTGCAAACTCTTCCCCGACATCCCGGTATATGTAGACCGTACAAGAGAAGTTTCTTAGCAATGTAAGTACTTACCGTCATTCTGTCCCGGCGATGGATTGAGTTCTGTTTCTACCACCCCGGGATGAACATGAACAACAGGGAAGTCTGGATTCTCCGCAGCAAAGTAATCAACCAGCTTCAGACTCGCCACTTTGCTCACGGCATACGCCGCCACCCCGGGCATGGGTGATATGTGAGTCAATGCGGTTGTAATGTTGATCAGGGTAACGCCAGAGGATACATTGGTAGTGAAAGTCTGCGATGCATTTGAGGTGGTGATAACATTCAATTCAAACCCCTTTTGCAGCTTGGATGGATCGTGACCGCCCGACTCTATGATTTGCTTTTGGCCCCGATCCAGTGCGATTCGAACCAATGCCCCAGCATGCCTGGTGATTTCGTCGGGAAGCTTCCGGCTGGACAAAATGAAACTGTGGGTAATGAGGTTATTCACGATGCACTTATGAATGATGGCACTGCCTACGAGGCCCGTGGAACTGGTAATCACAACCTTTATGGCTTAGATGGCGTCAGAGTGTGTTTGGATTGCTTGATGAGATCGGATGAGGTCTTCCAGCAACAATTGAAGGCTGGCGCCGGGTATCTAATGACTTGCAGTAGCGCGACTGGTTTTGTCACCTTGATTGTGGAGGGCGGAGTTTGCTAAAGTGGAGGACAAAAAGTATTCGCATCCCTCCCCTAAATCTAATTGGCTTTCTGAAGCCTCTAATTAAGTGCTTAACTGATGTATGGTACTCAGTACTTTATATTGGGATCAAGCGTAGCCAGTTTTTGCGTATCCCAGACCTCAAAGCTACCCCTGACTAACCTTCTATGCCCCCAGGGAACACTGGACGACATACGCACTACTATTTGCATAAACAACAAACCCGAAACCAGCCAGCGTAGTTCAATCTCTGCCTTTTCCATCCCGATGTCCACTCGATCAGTTATCCCATCGAGGGTCGGGCTTCAACAATAACAGAGACCGCATCTATCCGATGTCTACTCAACCAATAAGAAATCTTGACTAATGCCCAACTGGCCTTTGGTAGCCGCGCGTTCCGCGGGCCGGAACCAAGCAGGTTGACGAATTTGTAACTGCACCTGGTTGGATTGGCTTGGCCGTTTACCGGTATCGGTGAGTTTCAGCCGTTTACCAGTATTAGGTGAGCTTCAGCACTGAATAACGTCTTAATAAACTCATTCTAGGGGTGGTTCCTTTTGGTCCCTGGACCAGTGGCCCACCGAAAAAAACTAGGACTTACTTGGCCTTGCTAGCCTCTGGTGGAATTAAGGAGAATGATTCCGCCCAAGCCTACGACGACAGCGAGCGCATCCTTGGTGCCAATGAAGCCTCGCAGCAATTTTCCATCTCTACAAAAGTTCCAGGAGTCTTGTCACCGGGCTCATTTCGCAGAAATGAGGTGGTGACCCGCACTCAAAAGTTTTTGGAAAGACTCCAGACCGAACAACTCGATGGTTTCTACCTGCACTCTCCAGACCCTTCAGTCCCCATCGGAGAGACTCTTGCTGGGATCCAAGACCTGTATGCCGCAGGCGCTTTCCGCCGCTTTGACATCTCCAACTACACAGCTGAAGAAGTGTGAAGCATTTATGATCACCAGAAAGACAAAGGTTGGGTATTGCCCATTGTATATCAGGGAAATTACAATCCAGTAGCCCGTACTTACGAAAAGGATCTCTTCCCAACCCTGCGCGAGCTTGGCATTGCCTTTTACGCGTACAGCCCGGGTTCGCCGTATAGTCTAGCGCTCCGTTGGGTTGCCTTCAACTCTCCGTCGTAAGCTGAGCCTGGCGATGCCGTTATTGTTGGTGCTGGGATATCGATCGGTTGCAGGAGGTCTTTGATGGAGTAAAACAGGGGCCGTTAGCACCTGAAATTGTTCGGCAGATGGGTGATTTATGGGATAATGTTCGTCATGAGGCCCCGGTGGACAATATCTCTGTGATTTATAATGCCAAGTGATTCATATTATGAAAGGATAGGATTGACGAGCCAAACCGCCTTGCTCAGTCTTCTCGACTCACAATTAAATGCAATCCTATCATTCCTTTCCCTTTTCGCCTATATACCCCTCCCAAGTTATTATTTGTGTAGCGTCTCGCGCGGCCTCTCATTCGGAACACGGCAGTTGGCCACACTCCCCGCGGCGATAGCCCGCGGAATCCCGTCTTCCCTTATGTATACTAAGAACTAGGACTTTTGCCTTGACATGTTTGTCTTTAGTAATCAGAATAGCCTTTTTTTCTGCCGTAATAGACCGACTAGTAGAAACCTACTTATATCCTAGTTGATCTGCTTATGTCTCTGGTTTGCTTTTCCCCCCTATCTTCAGTCTAACAAGTGAATAAAAAAGTCGCAAAAATGAAAACCGCACCCTTTTCAAACGTTTTACCACCGACATACATGATTATGTTTCTCATCGTAGAGGTAAGCACGCCTCCCAGTTAGTACAATCAGCAGCAATAGTACTGTGGCTAAATCACGACAGCCAGCAGTTATTTTCATCTCTCTCATCGCTCTTGTCTTGTCACCAACAAATTTCTTCGACTCCCTTGCACCAGAAGAAAGCTCCGGGGCTCTATTCCGGAAGAGCTCGAGTATTGATACCTGTGGAGCATCGGAGTCTTGGAACACACCGCAACTCCGAGTTCTCCATTACCAATTCATGGCGGCACTCGCATTTAGTGCTATAATTGAGCCGTCTTTGTTATTCGTCGCTCTATATAGAGTAAGCAACTCGAAGGATGCGGAGCGAGTGATACAGGCCGTTTTGATATCGTTCTTGGCGTTCGACCTGCTACACGCTCTAGCCACTGCTACCGTGGTCGGAAGCAGCGCTATCCTACCTATCAACGGTTGGTCTGATGTATCGACTTATGCATGCATCAACGTATGGGTCCCAGTCGCGTGGATGATTATCCGGGCATGTTGGTTTGCTGGAATTGGGAGATGGGAGAACGTACAGCTTAAACGAGACTGATAAGTAAAAATGAGGACCACCCTGGATTGGTAATATTTTTCTTCGGCTTGGCTATTAAGATCAATAAACACGTTAGTTTCCTTTTTTAAAGGAATATAATATGCTTCTGTCATGTTTAAGTTATGTTTAGACGCCGGCTTCCATTCATTCCAACAGGGAGCCCGTCTTACTCTCATGAAAGAGTGCCAGTGAGCGGCATTCCGCGGTTGAACGTTGCCACGGGCGTCTCAGAAGGTCTCCTTACTATGAAATTATTCATTAAGAAAGTCCTGGGACGCCATTTCGTATACCGTCTAACTAACTCCCACATCCTTATTCACTCATAGGCCTATGGGAATCAGCGTTATTAATATTCCCGGGCAAATATCAGGAGTTAATAACTCCCTGGCGGTTCCGACCCGACCAAACCCGAGAGGCCGGCAGTTCTTGTTGCGTCGGCTGGGTGTGATTAATAAACTGAGACCGAAAAGGGGGGTCGTGTTGCACCAAAGTCAAACTCGAGCTGCAAGCTCGGCAAAAGCAGCCGAGTTCGCTCAGATGTCGAGCACCTCCTGCACCCACCCTCGGGAGAGGCCACCTAATGAAACCGAAGAAAACTCTGTAAAGTCCAAGGAGCAATGCGTCCCGACCAGCTATAGTATCTTGGTTAGACCGGCTTATGCAGGTAGAGGACTATGCATATGACTGACGTCAACCACCGTGGTCGCCTGTCGAAGTGCGAACAAAGTATAAGAAGGCATCTATCTACCTCTACGAGTTCGCTCCAGCCTTGACACATTATTTCAACCACAAAAAATCCATCTCACCATATATCAACCTCTATTACATTCTTCCACACTATTCATCAGCATGTCGGAACTCAAGATCGCACGAATTGATGTTTTTCAAGTCGATCTCGCCTACTCGGGAGGTGTCTATCATCTCTCCGGCGGACGAACTTATAAGGATTTCGACGGCACTATTGTTCGGATCACTACTCAAAGCGGCATTGAAGGGTTTGGCGAAAGCACCCCTTTCGGTGCTACATTCATTGCTTCCCATGCTCTTGGTGTCAGAGCAGGCATCGCAGAAATTGCTCCTAATTTAATTGGGCTTGACCCCCGCGACGTTGATCGTATCAATGACGCTATGGATGCCGCGTTGATCGGCCATTTGCACGCCAAGACCGCTATTGATGTTGCGTGCTGGGATATCTTTGGCAAGTCAGTTGGCCTCCCGGTTTACCAACTGCTCGGCGGAAGTACAGGCATCAAACTACCCCTTCTTACTTCCCTCCCCGTTGCCGACGCGGAAAATACCCGCAGACTTGTTGCTGAAGCTCGGGCGGCGGGCTATACTGGATTCTCAGTCAAGATAGGAGAGAATCCTGTATGTGATGCCGCACGCGTTGTTGCGGCACTTTCTGAAAAGAAGGAAAACGAGTTCTATTCTATCGACGCGAACAGTTCGATGACCGTGGAGTCCACCCTACGAATGCTACGATTACTCCCCGATGGGCTGGACTTTATCCTAGAAACTCCCTGTGCGACACATCGAGACACGGTATCTCTTCGACGTCGAACCAACGTGCCTATCCTCACGGATGAGCTTCTCACAGATGAGCACTCAGCCATACAGCTTGTCGCCGACGACGCAGCGGAAGGTCTAAACCTCAAAATTTCCAAAGTTGGTGGTCTTACCCGAGCTCGCCGTATCCGTGATATCGCTTTGGCTGCCGGGTATACCATCGTAACTCAGGAGACATGCGGTTCGGACATTGCCTTTGCTGCTATTGTTCACCTGGCCCAGACTATCCCAGAGCGTAACCTTCGCCCAATTCTAGAGTGCCGCGCAATGCACATTCCCAAGACGGCGGATGGGGATTATGAGGTTCATAGTGGACATGTTAGGGCGCCGAACGCACCTGGCTTGGGTATCACCCCTCGTTTGGATGTTTTGGGCAAGCCCGTAGCTTCTTACCTATAGATTAGAGAGCGTAAGTGCCGGACCTAGACCATCGCTAGAAAGCAGAATAATTACCACTTATCTACATTGGAAACGGTAGATGAAAAGCGTTAAAAACCTGCACCTCAGGATGTTCTTGCAGCCATGTGCAGGAGTAGAGTAACTTGCCAAGCCCCCATCATTACATCGCTCTGAGCGGCTGAGTCGAGCTCATGTAAGAATTTCTCTTTGTGGTATTCTGGATCCTTTGGGCATGATGACAAGATTGCAACCCCTCAATGATTCAGACGGATGTCCAAGATCTTTCCCCGAGCCGTTGCCCAATTACATTGTGCTCAGGCCGACGGGTGGCGCATATCGTGGGTGGCCTCAAAACGCATTCTGCGGGCTGACATGAACACCATTAAGACCCATTGACTTTAATGCAGAAGATTTAGATCTACTCTATAACAGATCAAAGTTAACTCTGGTCATTTACTGCTTACGAAAGCCCCCATCCAACAACCAGGTAAGAATTGGGCCAGAGATGCCTCGAGGGCTTGGCCTACACAGGCTTTCGCGGTTTCACCACACCATTCCTCACCTGCCGAGTGGCTTATCTGACCAATGGTGGCACGACGATCTCCCCATGTCTCGGCCATCCAAGAATCTGATCATGTTTGTTTACTTCGGGTTGACTGATGACCAAAGCCGTGTCACCCAAAAAGCACCCTTCTCCCTTCACCGGTCGGAGCAGCAATCCATTCTAGGAGCTCAATTATGTCGGCAGTTCACATTTATGTAACTCTTCCCCGGAAACCCCTCGTATTCTTCAACCGAGTGTGTTTGTGGAGAGTAGAGACACACGTCTTGGGCGTTATGGAATGGGATGCTTGAGGAAACCATGTGCTACGTTGTAGTCGCACAGCATGAGCGGGGAAACCAGCTTGGGTGACACCCATTGGGTAGTTATAATCGGCAGCTCGCTCATTTCTGCGATAGTAACCTCCCCTCACTCACCAACCATTCATTCATTGCTCATACACTTCTTCATCAGTGGCCAACATGGGTGAATTCGAAGAGACCAAGCTCAGAGACCCCTACATCTTTGTCAAAGCCGATGACTTCTTCAGAGGCCTCGACTCTCCTTTGGGCGGCGTAAAGCAGCCCGACACTGTCTCCCTTCAGCCTTCAGACCAACTGCTAGACAATGGCCAGCCGAACCCTGCTGTCAGCCATGGAGCTATCTTCCGTTTCAATGATGATTCCCTGCTCTTGGTTCAGTTCATGCGCCCTCAAGTCTGGAGAATCCGTTTTGATCCCAACAATCGAAAGGGGTCCGAGTTCACAGACTACAACAGGTAAGCTATGACATCTGTCGCTGCAATTGGTACTGGAAATACCATGCTGACAATTGAAAGCCGCACAATCATCAAGGATACCCTCACCTTCCTCATCAAAGCACTCGATACCCTTGAGCGTATTGACTGGGCTGTTGAGGTCATCGAGGATCCCAAATTCTACATCCTCCAGTCTGTTGTGAACCCCAAGACAGACCAAAGAGAGGTTAAGCTTCAACTTTGGATTCAGCGTGACCCTTTCCAGATCACCGCTGTCCGGGTCCTTAAGAGCCAGCCTCCGGTAGAGAAGCTGCCAATGTTGCAAAGCATTGATGCCACCACCAGCGACAAGCTGAAGTTGCGTATCTCCAAGGGTGCTGAGGCTGCGATCATTTGGAAGACCAGGCCACGAGGACTTCAGTACCAGGGCAATGCAACTGTGCTCTCCGTGGAGAAATCGGTCACGGCTGATTTCATGGGATTTGGAGAACAGGGAGGCAAGCATCTCTTCAAGAAGAAGACATACATGAACTACTTCAGTAAGTCACGCCGCCCCTTGGAAATGGCAGTTCTAACCCTACCAGACTTTGACAACATGCGGTATCAGAATGTCTATGGTCAGGGACCTCTCGATGACCGGGAGCCTCTATACCACTCGGAGCCTTTCTGGATCGAAGTTGACTCTCACCCGGGATACCAGTCGCAGCTTGCCACTTTCATCGACAACTACTCTCACATCTGTGTCGATGTCGGCATGAAACACCAGAATGCTATTCGTGTGGCCACCAGGTTCAACAGTTTCCACTGCATCATGGTCGCAGGTGACACCATGTCACAACTCATCCAGTCGTACACCTCGATCGTCGGCACTCCGAGACTCAAGCCACGATATGTGCTGGGGTACCACCAGGGCTGTTACGGTTATGATAACCAGGAGATGGTCCTCGAAGCTGTTGAGGAGTACCGCAAGTGTGGTATCCCGCTTGACGGTATGCACATTGATGTGGACATGCAGGATGATTACCGCACATTCACCATCGACAAGAGAGACAAGCACTTCCCTGATCCCGTCAACATGTTCAAGACGCTCCGACAGAAGGGTGTCAAGTGTTCTACCAACATCACTCCTTACATCAACTCGCTTCCCAACCAGGAGTACAAGACTCTCAATGAAGGTCTCCAGAAGGGACACTTCATCGCGGATAGCCGAGACATTGATCCATCAGCTCCCCAACCCTACCAACAGCGCTACTTGGGATTCAGCGTCGGAAACCAGGTCTTCAAAGCTCCCCAGTGGGACAAGCCGCCATACTTCCAGTCAGATGATTATGACTTCTCTCAGGTCTTCAACAGTGGGAAGCCGTTTCATGGCGGCGTCTTTTACGGTTGGGGAAACGGCCATCCAGGCCATTATCCGAACTTGAACAAAAAGGATGTCCGCAGGTGGTGGGGGGAGCAGTACAAATACCTCTTTGAGTGTGGTCTCGACTTTGTGTGGCAGGACATGACATCTCCTTGCATCGCCGAGGAATACGGGGACATGAAATCGTAAGTGACAAGTACCATTTGACTTTGGACGTACTGACACAGTTCTAGTCTGCCATTCCGACTCATGCTGGACTCTGACGGCTGGTCTGGAGATCCAAACCGTGCAAAGCAGAGAAAGGCAATCGAGATCTGGTCTCTCTACAGCTACAACTTGCACAAGGCCACCTTCCATGGCCTCGAAAACATCTCCAAGCTCAGTCCTGAGCTCGCTTGGAGAGAGAACAGGCGCAACTTCATCATCGGAAGAGGAAGCTTTGTCGGCAGCCACCGCTTTGCTGGTCTCTGGACTGGAGACAATGCTTCAACCTGGGACTTCCTTGACATCTCGGTTGCTCAAGTCTTGGCTCTTGGCATGTCTGGAATCACCATCTCTGGCCAGGATGTTGGTGGATTCGAGTTTATCGACTCTGAGAAAGATTTCGCTAATCCTGAGCTCTTGATTCGATGGTACTGCGCGTACTCTCTCCTGCCTTGGTTTAGGTGAGATACTTGACCTTACTCCTGTTCTTGGCTTACACTTTCCCAGAAACCACTACACCAAGAGGCGCAACTGGGTTGATGGCCCAAGGGTGGGTGACATGAGAAAGGACGGAAAGCTGTTCCAAGAACCGTATGCCTACCAGAAGCATTACGACGAGAACAGGGACAAGTACCAGGGCGACGAGGCCATGATCTACCGAGCTGTTCTTCCCGTCTGCCGATACTACATCCGTCTCAGGTATAGTCTCATGCAGCTGCTGTATGATGCCATGTTTGAGAATGTCATCACTGGTTTGCCCATTGCTCGAGCGATGGTACGCTCCCTTCTCTCATTCACCTCCAAAGACTGAATGCTAACTCTCACAGGTGGTCACGGATGACGTTGACAGAAGTCTCTTCTCTGCAGACGTGAGTAAACCCTTTCTAAATATGCCACTGCATGCTCACTTTTTGGTATAGAACCAGTACTTCACCAGAAGCCAGTACATGGTCAGAAACGACTTGCTCGTAGCGCCAGCCCTCTTCCCTAAGAGCAAGCGTCCGACCCGCAAGCTCTATCTGCCGTATCCTGACAAGTGGTATCCCATGAACCTTCGCCCGGATGATCCCATTGGCACTGCGCTGTCTCCGGCTGCCGATGGTGGAAGCCGAATCGAATACGACTGCCGCATCAGTGATCAGGATTCACAGCTGCCTTACGTCACGCCCATGTATATTCGTGAGGGCAAGTAGTAAATACCACAGCTCTATGGATAGGTTCTAACAAATATCAGGAGCCATCATTCCCAAGATCCAGGTCAGAGACTACATTCCCGACCCATCTCTCACTCAGCAACCAGCCAATCCGATCACTTTGCACATTTATCCAGGCAAGACCAACGTAGGTTTTCAGGCAATTTCTCTTGTCCTCAGTCACGTTTCTAATGCTAAACAGACCTACAAAATGTATCTTGACGACGGCATCTCCAGAGAGAGCGCCCCAGAAGCACCTGTCCCGGGGCTGAAGATTGGCGACTCGAAGGCGGCGGGCAAGTACTGCGAAGTCACGATCGAACAGGCAAGTCACATGGTTTCATTTTCACGTACTCGTGAAACTAACACCACTGAAAGACGACCGATATTTCCAACCAAAACTCCTCCGTCCAGTTCCAGCGTACAGTGACCATCAGCTCAAAGCACAACAAGTTCGGCGACCTGTCAGAGATTGTAGGTACCAAATATACTGTGGTCTTCTGGCACGACCCGTCTGCAAACCTCAGCTCAGTCAAGGTCTCATCGGCCAACAACAAGGTTACAAGCAACACCAACAACAACTACCGTGCCACTATTGCCACTCTAGAGGTTGCCGACGCCCACACTGAGAACGGGGTCACTATCCAGTTGACTCATGGAGCTCTTGGCTAGGCAGCAGAGAAACTTTCCTCTTTGATCTTCCGTTATGTTTTGGATGTAACAGATTGCTCCATCTTGGATTCCCAATATGTCAATGAGCTCTTTTGGGTGGTCTCCCGTTGCCACCCATCCTTCGACACAACCCTACCTATGTAATACAAACAGACTGAATGAAATTTCTCTTTATCATCAATCAAGCTTTCTACTGATATGCTAATGTGAACCACCACTGAGACCTGGGCATGCTTTTTTGGTATCCATTTCTGTGCCGCATATGTGTGGAAGTAGACATTTGAGCTGTCTCAGATACATATTGAGGTACTAGTAAAATACTAAATGGCAATTCCGGCGGATGACGAACCATAGGGGCTCATGTTGGGCATCGTCATGTCGACGTATATTCACGAGGGCAGATCATTGATGTCCGACCTTTCCAAAGAATAGTGTAGACCTATTCTTCGGTTTTCTATGCCCTCGGATCAGCTGATCATGATGCTATATCATACTGCTTTTAGTGACCTGCATGCTTCTTTCTCCACCGGGAGGTACGATCTGAGCCTCACCTACTAGTGCCAAAAGGGTTACACGACGCTGAACCGTTGTACTAAGCCTCCTGCACTCCAACATCTCACAACCGGTCACTCGGCTAGGCGGCATCTTTGTCTTGGGAGTAAGCCAACAAAGAGTACTAGATTTGTAGGCTGATACTTGCATCACAGCGCAAATGTCGCTTACGATCGCCACGTTCATCACGCGGAGTTCATTGCCTAATATGTCTCATACTCAGCCGCACCTCGAGAGAGTTCGGGGTTGCAGATACTCCCCACATCTCCCAGGCAGTCCCACCATGGCTTTCAGACAGAGATCGAAAGAGGTATGGATCAGTCAGCCTGATCGAGCCGACCCAAGCTGAACCAGGTCGACCGAGACTCCCGGAAGGTACTCGAGCTCAATAGCACGACATGTCGGCTCACTACTAACTTTGTGGAGTCATTAATCGCTCAATATCACTGGAATTGACTTCAATTGACTTTTTACAGCTTTCATTTTGGACAACTGTAGTATTGATCATCGCAAATGGGTAATATCATTACAAATGGCTGAAACCTAATTACAAAACAAGTATCTATAGCTCCGTCTAAAGAGCTTGTAGGGAGTGATGATGAAGTCCTCATCCGTCAATGTTCATGCATCTCGTTATATGCCATGGGTGCTTCTAAATGGTAGCCAACGTAGAAGTTGGTAACGGGTATTAATGAAAGTCGTGAAGAGAAAAGTCATGTGCCACCAAACTCCAGCTTTTAAGTGTAGATGATGCGGGGACCAGCAACATCGGGGTTCCAAGAAACCACATCGTTGTCGTAGACACCAACGAGCTCAAAGCCCTCAGTTGTGCCGGCAGCCTTGCAGTCTGTCTTCTCGGTGAGGTAGGCGTTGTAGGTGGCATCCCACGAGGCAAACGAGCCGAGACTAGCGCTGAGACGACCGAGGTGGATGTTGCGCTGGTTGCCAGGGCCCCAGCCAGAGGTAGGTCCGGGAGCTGGGCTGTTGCTGGTGAAGAGATCAAGCTTCTTGCTGCCTTCAAGTGTAGCTCCGTTGTCGAGGTAGAAGGCAAACTGGCACTGCTTGCCCTCGGCCTCGGAGGGGTAGGTAAAGGTCAGAAGGGTGGTGATGTCGTTGCCGTTGTTGCTGGTGGACTTGGAGACAAGACCCTCAGTTGCAGAAGAAATGGCACCGTTGCGGACATTGTATTGCCAGATGGCGGAGGGGGCGAAGAAAGGATCATCCCGAGCCGTGAGGGGAGCTGCCAGGCCGGAGGCGGCGGCGAAGACAGTAGCGACAAAAGCCTTGAAGAGCATCTTGAACTTGATGAAGAGGAAAATGTGATAGTAGTAGAGATGTATATTGAAGTGGTTGCTGTATTGGTTGTTGAGAGGCTGTTGTCTGAATGATGAGTTTCTATCGAGGACCGAGGCCGTCTCTTATACTTGATGATCGTCTAGAGGAAGTATAATGCGTAACCAGACTCGAGATCCAGCTCTGCTGTCTGCCATCGCCAAGACAGAGTACGCCCATCTCTTCCAGGATCAAAAATAGCGCGAGCACAAAAGGCGTCGAGCACAGCCAGAAACAGGCGGCTCCGCCATCAGCCATGGCAAGGTTGAGATCGCAATCAAAAGACGGGAAAAGGCGGGGAAGCGTGATATCACCAAAAGGCGACCAATAGAGAGGAAGAGGCGTCGAGCTATTGACTTGAAGCCATCCGCCTGGGGACGGAGAGCTTGAGCAAACGACGCTTGCCTGGAAATAGCAATGCCTGTTAAGTCACGTTCTAGAGAGCTGCCTGTCCAAACTGGGCTGTGACATTGCCCGGATGCTACTGTAAAGGCATCACGAGGCCTTGAAAGTGGCTTGCTTACTGCCGAAAGATGGCGGAACGTGCAGATATGCTTAACTCAAATGAGCCCTGTCGGGCACCCAACTTGGAAAAGAGGCATTCAGCTGAAGGAATACAGCTACGTAATTGAATCCTAGGACTGTTGGTCCGTGGAAAATTCAAGAGCTCACCAAGGAAAACATCCAATGAGACGAGGGGTGAATAACGAGAGCTTCGGTGTCAGCCTCAGCCCAATCCTTGGTGGCGCACTTCGAGTGCTATTGTGTCGCCATTTTGTGATTTTCTGCCTTGTCTCTCATTCAGCTGCAAGCCATCTTTTTCTTACGGTCAAGCGGAGTGTCTCTCTGCTCCCGCAAGTCCTATGAGGGGCTTGTTGGAACTCGGGAGAAGCAGACAGAGCTTGGAGGATTCTCACATTGTCGTTTCAATTCAATTGGGGAGCCTAAAGGTTTCTCCGGTGGGCGCTTTGGTCAACCGACGGGGTCAAACAAGGCTTCGCTCCCGCCAAGTTACTGGCATAACAAGTATGTAGGCTCTCCAAGATCAAGTGCAAGACGACTGAATTTTGCCCTTGCCTCTTGATACTACCCGAGGCCCATTGTGGAACTGCAAGGCTTTCTCTTCTATTTAGAGTTTGAACAAGGCCAACAGGGCTTCTACTATTCGTGTTTGATACAAGTTCACCAATTCTCTTTGTTCCAGTCGGACCTAGGCTCATCAATAGCCATGTTCGCGAGATCACATCTAGGCAGGTTACCAGGTTCAGTCTCTCCACCTAAATGCTTGCTTTTTGATATTGGACCCGTTGCCATCATTCCTCATGTTTAAGGCGATGTTCGGTATCGCGACTTCGTCATACGTAGAGGTTGGAGGTTCATTTCCAGCCAGAAGCCAGAGGGTCCTGCAATAGGCATTATTAGAGCGTGGCCCACTACCAAGCCAAGTGCTTGCTGATATCCTTTATCCAACAGCTCAAGGCTAGAGTAGATGGTAAAACAAAGCTGCGTGCAATATCCTTTCTAGAGTAGCAGGGCGTCATCTAGGCTCTAGTCTATCCTATTGGGCTATTTTCACCGGCTACACAAGCTACATTGCCTCGTAGTAACGAATTCATTCTGTTCTCTTGTTCTAGCCTCTGTGCACTCTTGCTGCGTCATGTCTTTGTCGTGTCGTGCCGTTGTTTGATATTCCTCTATTGTCCTTGTGCAGTCCCTGACCTAGACATGAACATATCAACAAAGGGTGAGAGATTCTACTTAATCCTGCAAAACCCTCCATCATAAATCAAGAATCAGTACTTCTATTCTAAATACTCAACCCGGCACACTTTCCTGCATCACAATCTCATCCAACATGTCGACCTCGGTTGACCAACGACTACGGGTACGCTTCAGTGTGGTCACTGTTGCATTGTTTGCGTGCAATACTGCAAACTCGTGGATGGTGGTAGGAACAACCATGGCAGTACCACTACTTTTTGGCAAATATGGCCTCTTCGGTGCAGTAATTTCTGCTGCCGCAGTTATGGCCATTATTCACCTGGGCTATATAGAGCTAGCTTCGGCCTTCCCTTCAGCAAGCGGTCAGTTCAGGATCGTGTACAAGGTTTTCCCACGCTCTTCTCGATTTGCTTCATTCCTGACTGGATGGTTCACCATTTACTATTTCATGGCGGCGATTGCCTCGTGTGGTTGGTTCATGGCCAAAATACTTCTCCAGTTGGTTAGTCTTTGGCACCCCGAGTACACCCCAAGCGCGTGGCATGCCATGTTGATCCACCTTCTTCTGTGTGCAGTTGCTTTGATCTCGACTACACATTTCCCTGCTTCCATCAAAGTTCTAGGGGTTTTTACCTTTTGGCTCTCGTTAAGTGGCTTCTTCGCTTCTTGCATTTTTATCTTCGCCGCACCTAGGGACGGGTCGAAGTTCAGCAGCTTTCGGAACACCAGCGGGTGGCCTGATGGATGGGCAATGGTTATCGCCATTACCTCTAGCCTAGCAGCCTTCTCCGGTCTCGACGCTCCAGCTCATCTAGCAAGAGAGATTCGAGATCCTTGGCTCAAGGTCCCCAATGCCATCGGTTACGCTGGAGCGGGATCTGCAGTTCTAGCCATTATCTGGTCCTGTATTCTGACTCGTGGTATCACGAACATTGAAGCCGTTGCACAGGCTGAATTCCCTATCCTAGAAGTCTATAACCAGACATCCCAGGAAACGCCAGATCCCAAGACTCTGGTAACTTTCTGGGGGGGTCTGTATATTGTGGTCTTCTACAACATGCTACTGAATCTCTTCATTTCTTCCGGCCGCGTCATCTGGTCCTTTGCCAAATGTGGCGGCCTCGTGACTTCGCGTGTCGCGAGTCTTGACTGGGGCAGTCCTCTCAGAGCCACCGCTATCATGTTCGCCCTTCAGGTCCCAGCTGTGGTCTGCTTCTTTATTCCGGACTTCACTCATGCCACAATGGCTAATCTTGCAGTGTTCTTTCTGAATATAACGCTCGCACTTCCACAGGCAGCCCTACTCTTTCGTGGGCGTGGACGTCTGGCCAGTAAGCGGTCGGGTTTCAGAAGCTACGGGTATCTCATTAACGCTGTCTCTACTCTGCTTGTGTGCTTCTTCTCTGTTACCTTGCTCTTTCCGAACTCGACGCCGGTGACAGTAGCGTCTATGAACTATCTGGTTGTGGTTGTGGCCACCCTCGTTGTGTTTATTCCACTTCGCTGGTGGTATCTCGGCTATAACAAGACTTTTAGGCCGCAGGATAGTGAGCAGGAAGAGGGAGAGGAATTGGAAAAGACTCATGTCCAGCAAGAAGCTCAGGAGGCGCGGACTGAAATGGTTTGAAGCCGGAACAAGAAGTTTGGCATTGGTCAGTTATCTTCGATCCTATCGTATTTTTAATATATTTTATTCATTGTAAAGAACGCTGTTTTGTGAAAACTGTCATATGGTGGACCACAATGAGCTCTTTGAGGTCTCTTGATCATCCACACCTCCTGTTGCACCAATCAACGTTTGAAGTGGTTGAGGGCTTGTGAAGTGTCAGACAAACGCAGCATGTAGCAGGTGCGTTGATCTCTAACTATTGGTCCGGTCATCAGAGGCGCTCATCTGGTTACCTGATCAGTGGGTGCCTTTTTCTCCGGTCGCCTGGATACTCTGGTCGAATCATTGTTGAACCTGACTGGCTCGTGTTGGAGGCTAGGTACATAGGCCAGTGCTACCTTGCCATCAACAACGGCGATAGTTCGGACACCCCTTTTCACGAGGGCGTTCATTGCTAATCTAGGGGGGGTTTGAAAAAAGCCAATAGTTGGGTTAGCGAGTTCCATTCCCCCGATAACTCCATCCTCAGCCCGGCCTACACAGGGAGGCCACCCACCCGAGTTACATGAGACGCTCCCTTAACACAAAGAATACCTGCGCCACCAACTTCCCGGCTAGCAGTCCTTTGGAACTATCACTTCTCCGGGCTAGATGAAACATATGTGTGTTACTACGAGGCTTGGGCCAACACGACAAGATGATCAGTCAAATTTGTGCTATCAAGGTCTTGTTACAAAGTACATATGATGCCACCTTGACTCCGTTGAAGTAGCAATAAGTTTCCAATTTAATGCGAAATCCATTTAGGCCCTCTCTCACCTGTTCGTATTCGCAAAGCATCAAGACGACTCTGAATACCTAGGCTTACTCTGGCCAAAGTTAGGCCTTCAACGTTCCTCCCTTGATTCCAATTCCAGTTAGACAGGAAACTGCCCAGCATTGATGATTGGGCTCAGGTTCCGACCCCGGAAACTATCGGCTGCATGATGCCCCGTTTGGGGAGATCAGAATCATCTCGCTAGTAGTTCGGAATTCTGGGCACTACAGCACATGTACCGCGCAAAGCCGAACCATGCAAGTTCACCGATGCAATTCTTCAAGTTGGGAAAACGGTCTGATAGGCATGTTAAACTGTTGATGCATTCAGTGAGATAAAAGCATGGCAGACTCGAGGCAGCCTTCTTTGGCGCACAAACCAGTCCTCCCTGTTGAATCACGCCGATCAAAGAACAGGACAAGGTTCATTACTTATGAACCCAAAGGAACCTTTGAACCTTTGACCAAATAAAGACATAGCTTCCCACATACAGAACCCGAGTGTGCCCCGTACCCCTGAAGCTGAATCCGGGGTTAGCTCGGTGAGTCGAGATTGCTATGCCGAGAAACGTGGGGTAGCGCGGAGAGGCTTGCGGTCGACCAGGTGAACACACCGAATCAAATCATCAAGATCTTGCGTCTACACGGTGAGCATCGGCAGAGCTGATGCCTTCCCCGCCTTTGAGAGCATCCTTCATCTGATAACATGTCCCCAACAAAACCCGAGCTTAGCCGACCCAGCCACGTAATAGCTACCTTATCCCTGCCCGGTGAGACTAGGGTCACCTAGGTGAGTCAATCTGGCCCTCCCTAAACCGACGCAAAACGGCATCGAGGTTAGCGTGGCCGCCCTCCCCTCCAACCAAGACAGGTCGCGACCCCACAAGGTCAGCTTCCATTGGCAACGAATTTCGTGATTGTCGTTTCGAAGCAAGCCTCCCACGCGGTTTGTTGGGGAACCTGGCGCTTGATATCACGCCGCCGGCGGGATCTGGCGGCGTCTTAGTCTGCTATCATGCCCAAGGGGGCTGACATGGCCGAAACAGGGGAGGGAGAATCCGCCCACTTGACAGTTTCCAGAGAAACTCACAGTCAGAAGTCATAGGCTATCACTAGAAATATTTAAGAGTCATAGTACAAGATCTCTTTCTTCTCTCCTGCAACTCTGTAGTCATCGTCCGTGATCATCAACTTCAAAATGGCCGAAGTTCTGAGCGTGAGGGAGCAGCAGCGCTGCACCTGGGAATATTTCGCTGTTGACCTCGCAGCTGCGGCTTTCGCATCTGCCCTGGTTACTCCCTGGGTGACTGCAATCGACAAGTGAGTTCTTCAAAGTGTCTCTCGATCAATAAACGACGGAGATGCTGTGTCTTGCTGCTTCAAGTCTTTTGTCTCATCATGTCGAGGTTGTCTAACCTTGGTATGAGCAGGATCGTCTTCAACAAGGCCACCACGGGTGCTTCTGTCATGTCCTCAGTCCGCAAGTGGACTTCCAAGCCCAAGGCAACCTTTGCCTCGCTCTTCATTCCCTTCCTCGTCTACTTCGGAACCTACGCTACCGCCAACCTCTTCGACTCGCTCAATGCTATTCAGCACGACCTCGATCCGTCCATCGTCTGCTCCACGCCCGCCAAGTTTGCCGCCACCACGACCGTCAGCTCTAGTCTGTGCATCTTCAAGGATGCATACTTTTCTAGAATGGCCAGTGGTTCTCCTGTGCCTCTGCTGAGTTATGCCCTCTTCTCTCTTCGGGATGCTGTGACTATATACGCCTCGTTCAACCTTCCGAACATTCTCGCACCCAAGCTCGCCGAGTTTCCGTTCTCTTCCATCACGCCGTTTGCCGAGATATTCAAGTCGGACGAGTCTAGGTTGAAGATGGCACAGCTGTTCATGCCGGCCGCATCTCAGATCATCAGTACCCCGATTCATCTTTTGGGCCTGGACCTCTGTGCTCGTCGGTCCTGGATGCCGATTCGAGAACGGCTTAGTGTCATCAGACAGTACACTGGCTTTGCTGCACCTCTTCGAATGATGCGTGTCTTGCCATCGTTTGGAATTGGCAGCGTCGCCAACACTGGGTTCAGGAAGTCCATGATGACTCAAGTTATGTGACCACTCCTGACTGTTTGAGTCCTTGACTGAAAAGAGTTTCAACACGAACACTCCATGACAGCCTCAACGCGGAGATGAACGAAAATAGATGACATTGAAAATGAAAAAGCACAAGACCAATAGAGAATAGACTGAACAGCTGATACGCCACGAGAGCGCAATTTCTCCTCAAAGTAACCTGGTATCGACTACTTAGGAAGTGCTATGAAGCCCCAAAGAGTTTCAATTCTCCCAAACACAGAATATATTCAACAAGTTGACTACTCAAAGCCGCTCACAACCTGTGCAGCAGCAAGACCCACCCCAGCAACAGTAAGAATGAATGTAGCCACGCCGAAGTAAATGGTAGCC
Organism: Fusarium sp. NRRL 66088; assembly: GCA_013186415.1. Classification (NCBI taxonomy): domain Eukaryota; kingdom Fungi; phylum Ascomycota; class Sordariomycetes; order Hypocreales; family Nectriaceae; genus Fusarium; species Fusarium sp. NRRL 66088. The sequence goes on from JABCKD010000023.1 coordinate 49,468, forward strand.
CAAATGGTACAAAACTTAGTCATGCTCCTTCTGTCGTAAAAAAGAGTAGTAAGGTTTGTCGGCTCCAGGATTCTAGTATACTCTTGAAGAATGATGAGCCGCTCGCCAAAGAATGGGAAATCCTGTCGGGCTGAATATGCGCTTCGTGCAGCGGGGGCATGGATTTCGTCATAGAGAGGCTCATTATCCCAATCCTGGCAGCAGAGGCCGTAGAGGAGAGGGTCAACGTCAGAGTTGAATTCCTTTTTCCCTGGCCGGGGCACACTGCCTTTCTTCTTCATCAAGGACCAAGAGCGCTTGTTCTGGCCAAAGATCAGCCGGAATGTCAAGAGGACCTCCCAGTAAAAGTCAACAGCCAGAGACGCTCCGTCCTGTGCCTCGCTGGAGCCGTCTAGGCAGTCTTTAAAGAGCCTACAGCACTCGATTAGCGTCAAGCCTGAGAGATGTTGAAGCTCATATTCAGCTTACTGATCCAAGAAGCTCGACTGATTCTGAGACTGTGCTATAATAGCACATAAAGAGGGAAAACGAAACATATTGATTGTTTTCTCCCTGCTATTCCGCTCAAGATGCATGCAGACCGATCGGTCTGTCCACTGGATGCTGAGGCTGCCAAGACACGAAAAGGTGAAATAGCAGAGATTCGCAGCAATCAGTGTGTTGATCTCGGCTGGGTTTTCCAGAGAGTTCATCGAGTACTGAAACGGCCCCCTAGAGTTGCTGAAGCGTTTGATGATGTCGCCAATGGATTCATCGCCGGCCGGTAGAATCTGCTCGGATGCCGCCCAGGTTACTGTCGTCTGGCGACGATTGCTAGAAGCACTTGGAACATCGATCAAGAGATTCCCTTCCGAGTAGTTAAATGATGGGGCGTAGACCTTGAATAGAAGGCCGATTGTTGTAAAGATGAACTACTTGATGTTGGGGATTTCTCCTCCATTGACACCAGTTGACTCTGGCCAAGTTCAGTCGCAATCTCTTGCAGCGTCACCTGGTCTCTCTCGCTATTCGACATATATTCACATATTGCGACCGCAATGAGACTGAATTCGGGAAATGTCATCTTTCTTCCTGATGATTGCCCGCCGCCAATGGTTGTATACTCTTCAGGGAAGCCGTCGAATTTGGCGGCAAGATGTCTTTCAAACCAAGACCAATATTCCGACTGGTTTGAGATATCCGATCCAAGGGCTCTCAGAAGCTGAGTTGGGGGGTCACGACCTAAAAAGAGTGAATGGGGGAGGACAACGCCGCTCGGGGTTGCTCACTTGTAGAATGTGCCACTGTGTCGATGGTGTGCGATGACAGAGCCCGCGCATGGTGCCGGGTGAACCAGCCCCCCGATGACATTTGGACAGGCGTTGGATTTTGGGCAGTCTGGTGACATCTGGAATAAACAAGCAATATTCCTCTCTATCAAGTGTGTAATAAGGCGACCGGCGGGATAAATTTAAGCGCTTTGCCCTATGTCTCTCAAAAGGCTGCATAGGGCCAGGGGGAGGGCCTTGGAGTAACTCAACAGCACAGCCAGCCGTAACACAACTAAAGCCCCATGTCTCACTCCCCAGCGCCTGAACTTGTTTAATTACCTACTAGGCTAGACGTCGCCTCCTAAAGCGCGCAGTTGTGGCTTGTGTTGCAGTTCAGCTCACAGGGGTCTCAAGCCCCGACCGAGAGTGATGAGCCTAGGCTGGATGACGGCACATGAACCGCTCACCAGGTATGCCCACTACCCCCCCATGTTGCCCGCCAGACTCTTAAGAAACGGGCCAGGTTGCCAGGCCCCAAAAAAAGGAACAGTCAAAGTACGGAGGCCCGATTGGCTTTCCTTAGTGCCTTAGCAAGATACAACTTTTGAACGGGCCCTCCGTCAATGTAAGCATAATGACCTGTGAATTCGAGACCTCTACAGGCGGCTACATATGGGACATCAATTTCTCCAGCAGAGGTGGAGAGCGTCTGCCATCTGGGAAAGTTGCTTCCCAAGCGGACATGACTTGGAATAGCTTGTCTTCAGCCCCATTCCTTGCCTCCATTCCATACGGCCGCCCGTTGTGAGTTGAAAATCCCAGGGGAACACTGGCGATGGGGTAGCCGGCCGCTGCAGCTGTGGTCGTTACGAGCGACTCGCCTGAAGCCATGATGACATCCGTCCCGGTTTCCTCCCAGAGCTTCTCCACCGCCGCACGCACGCTCTGTCTGAAGTGCTTCAGGGAACTGTGGTACTCCTCATTCGTCATGTTGTCCTTGAGTCCATTTTCGAGCACTGCTTAGCTAAGTTGATCTAGAACAAGGCAGAGTTAGACATGAGACAGAGTAACAGGGTGAATATGCTCGCCCATACCTGGTGGAAGTTCAACTTGGGCGTGCTTTTTGTTGAATTCGACCAAATCCTCCAAGGTGCGCAATTGAGGATCATCAAACAACCCAAGGTATCTCTCGAACACGAAGCCGAGTTGATGCCCTAGTCTGGGTCAGTAAATGTAACATGAGCATGAGGTCAGAGAGCGCGTACGTGAGATTGCGCCCATCTCGGCTGTCTCGTATGTCTTGACAATGTCCTCGAGCTGCATCAGTGGGGCATCATGGACGACCTTGCCACCAAGATCCTCGATGGTCTTCATGGCATGGCTAATATTCCGCTTCTACCGGGTGGTTGGTCAGTGGTAAGTTCAGATGGGATGGGTGGAGTGCACTTACATGTTCTCCGTTAAAGATAGGGTTTTTGTGGCAGACTTCGTCCTCAAACTGCCAATCTTCGTAGTTAATAAGCGCAATTCGGATTCCCTTCCACGAGCCCGTGAGAGGAGTGGAAGTTGCGGTCCGGCAGCAGAATATCCATCACATCGGCGCAATCCTCAACCGACTTTGCGAGCGGGCCTGCGCTGTCCCAGGCTGCACCCCCAGACTGGGTACCAACCATGTTGACGGCACCTACCGTGCCTTTCATGCTGTAAAGGGCCGCCCGTATTGCCGGCTGTACTATCGAACCATCCGCTTCGGTACCGATTGTGATGGGGGCAAAGCCAGCCGCGGTCGCTACGGAGCATCCGGAGGAGGAACCTGCAGGAGTCTGGAGACACATAAGTGAGGATTTTGACAGTGAAAGGGACGGGAGATGTATCACTGACACTGTGTCCTAGCCATCTCTCACTGGGATCAACACCGCCTTTAACGTATGGCGACTGAGTCTGCGATAAAGTCAGCTGGAAATCGGACATTCTCCCTTTAATAGTCTGCTTTGTACCTGTCCTCCCACCGGAGACCATCCGCTCGTGACGTCGAAACCTTTGGCGTTGGCCCATTCCTATGTCGGTCAGTGTCGTCGCAAGAAGGAAGCGAAAGAGAAAACAGACCGAGAGGTTGGCCTTTCCGATCACAATGCACCCGGCCTTCCTCAACATGGTTGCAATGGGCGCATCTTTGCTGGCATTGAGACCCTTCAGAGCGAATGACCCCGAGGTGGTGCCCATGCCGAAGCTAGGGGTGGTAATCAGGTCCTGGATGGGAGACGTCAGCAGATAATAAGGCCGGACCAGTGCCATCACTCGTGGTGCTTGGCCAACCTTGAGGATGATTGGGATTCCATGAAGCCTTGACCTGGGGCCCTTCTCTCGACGCTCCTGGTCCAATGCGCGGGCTTCTTGGAGAAGCCTGTCTAGAGGCGCGGTCGAGATGATTGCGTTGAGCTTCATGCCATCGTGATTGTGTGCCGCGATCCGCTTCAAGTAAAGGTTGACGAGCTCCACGCTCGTGCAATCGCCGACGTCGAGAAGCCGTCGCAGCTCACCAGCCGTGGCCGTGAGGAGGTTTGGGCGGCATTCGACGACATGGTTTCAGAGGGAGAGGATCGTGTAGGAAACAAGGCCGAAAATCCAACTGAGGAGTTTGAAAGAGCCCAGAGAACTACTACGAGGAAGAGCACTGTGGAAACACCGCGAGACCTCGAGAGCCCCATCACAGGAAGGTGGTCAAAGTCAGAACAGAAGGGTGTGGGCGGGGGAGGAGGCTCTGCGGCAGCGACTGCCTGTTAGATACAAATGCCCGTAGACCCTGCGAGCAGTGACTCGGGCAGTGAGCACCTCAGGCGGCGCGCCAAGATGTGACGTGGTACTTGGGCCGCAGCGGGACGCCCGGGAACCAAAGATGATGATACTGGTGTTAGCCATGATTGGCTGAGAGTAGAGCAGAAACAGAAGGGTATCAGGACCGGTGTGACGCCCATGGCTATTAGCCAATGGTAGGGGATCATAGTTCTGGAAACGGAAATGGGTTTTGGTACGCTTGAGTTTCGTCTCCGACTTTGTTGGTGTTATTGCAACCATCACTCATAGCCTCATATCGTTGTACAAGCTTTCATCCCCACCCCCTTATATCCATCCATCTTGGAAGAAGCTTTTTTGAGGCTATCACGGCGTCATTTGTTACGGTTGTAAACCTTACTGGAAAGTTGTTGTGTTATTGAAGCCTGGGTATAAGCTTTAGTTGTGTTGCGGCTGTGTTATTTCTGTTGGGTTGCTCAGAGGCCTCCCTCCCGACCGGCCCTTCGAGCCCTTGACCAAGCTATTGCCCGAACTACCTAGTGAGCAGTGGACATGACCGTGATGATGAAAGTGGACATGAGGAAGTCGCCACGTGCTGCCCATGGGGCTCGTTACGTTGGGATGTATCTCCTTGACTGCGAGAAGGCTCCCATTGGGTATCTTGCAGGGATCTCAGCCAATTACGACCAGTATCTCTCTTCCTGCACCTGAATTAAGATACAAGATTATCATATTGCCACCCAGCTGGTGAGTGACTTAGATAGCAACCAGGCAACCTAGCGGTAGAGACTGGTACCATGTGGGAGCCTTCGTGTACCTAGTCAAGGAGATTGAATCTTGAGATGACTTTACAAATAGGAACTTTCAGTTTCAATACTATTTTTGTTTTCGCTCCAATTCTTTCCAGAGTCCCTAGCTAAGAACTGCCGTCCATACATTGGCTCAGTCGTACGATGAGAGAAAAAGAGAACAGCAGGTTTGAAGTTGTCGATGTCTTGAAGCTTTGTGGGAATATGCGTGATGATGCCACCTGCGATAATATGACAATCGTCCACAAGATGATATTCTACTCTGCACTCACTGCTACTAGATGCCATGGTTTTTCACGCATTAGTTGTTCTGATAAAGTGCCTCCGTTGAGAACATGTGTTGGGCCCCGTTGTCTGCATAGACATTGCATTGCAGGGCTTCTGCCTGGCCTGCATCCCAAGTCCCTGACCAGGGTGGTCACTGCACGCGGGTCTCCTGGACGATCCGGGGTATATCTGTTAAGAGCTTGCCGTTGATTGGCTTGCACAACCTGTCAACTACATAGTAACTAAGTTGTCTATCTTGTCCAACGTGGCTCGAGAGAAGTTGGGTTTCAACGGTCAAGCCGTGACAACTACCGAGGCCGTTGCAGTACCAAAGTAACGGTTCATTTTTTGACCAAATTGGTCAGATTATCGTTCCCGATTCAACTGCCATTCTCCTTGAGCCGTACATCCGGATCATTGTTTCTAAGCAACTACGTGGCAAAGCCCTTCTCTCACTCAATAACCTGGATGAGGTGTATCCCGAGTGGCGTATGGAGAGCAGCGAATCGTACGACTGATGATGCGGCAAAAAACCACGGCAGTGCCCACCACTACAAGCTCCTGCTCAACTTGGAGAAACAAAGACCCGTCGGTACTGAACATCGGGTAAGAGTATTTCCCCCGCCTGGCAATTCGGTTCGGTTCAGCGACCCCAGGCTCTGACGCCAATCACATCTCTCCGTTTGCCATTTCTGGGGAGGCTACTGGGCCGCCGTTACCTAGCCGACTCCAACTGCCGCCAATGGTTACGGCCCCGCTGAAGCCGGCTACCATCACGGCAAAGTATTCCCAACCCTAAACCAATGAAAAGACTGATCTACGCCTCAACGCTAAGCCTGATCCTAACTTCTCCATAACGCCCTTTCTTATCGTTCCCTATCCATTGGTTAAACTCTTTCAAGTGGAGTCAGCTGACATGGATGTCGAAAGCACGCACTCCACGGCTTCCCCCAGTTCCCGGGAGCTTCCAGATGACGATATATACAACGGGATGGCCCTCTCAAATTGAACTCTTGCAACTCATCCAACGGTCACAGATCAAAGAATAGCCTAGACTACACTTCACAATGACTCCCGCTCCCACCGGTACAAACGGCACTGCCACCAATGGCACAAACGGCCACACCAACGGCACCAACGGCGCCTCCTCCAAGTTCGACCCCCACTTCACACAACATGTCATCGACCTCATGAGCCCCGAGACCAAGCCCAGGCACCGTGAGATTCTCACTTCTCTGATCAGGCACATGCACGACTTTTGCAGAGAGGTCGAGCTCAAGCAGGATGAGTGGATCCTCGGTGTCAACTACATCAACTCTCTCGGTCAGGCTTACAAGAAGAACCGCAACGAGACATGGCGAGTGTGCGATATCCTGGGTATTGAATCGTGAGTAAACACTCTCTCTGCTATAATCACAGCTACTGACAGTTTCAGCCTCGTTGATGAAATCAACCACAAGATTGAGACTGCCGATGGTCGCGCTCCCACATCATCCACTATCCTTGGTCCCTTCTGGTCTCCCGAGACTCCTTTCCGTGATCTCGGTGCCAGTGTAGTCCAGGACATGCCCAAGGATGGTCAGCTCACTTTCTTCCACGGTGTCATCCGTGATGTCGACACTGGCAAGGGTATTCCCAACGCCGTCTTTGACATGTGGCAAGCCAGCACCAACGGAAAGTACGACGCCCACGACCCTGAGAACCAGTCTCGTCACAACCTCCGTGGCAAGTTCCGCACCGACCAGGATGGCAAGTTCTGGTTCTACTGCCTCAAGCCCACCGAATATGCCATCGATACTTCTGGTCCTTCTGCCGAGCTGCTCAAGATCATGGGGCGTCACCCTTACCGCCCTGCTCACATCCACATGATGGTCACACACGACGACTATATCGGTGTCACCGCTCAGCTGTACCCCAGCGACGACCCTTATCTTGAGACCGACACTGCCTGCGCTGTCAAGGACGATCTGCTCCTCAACTTCAAGCCCGTCGAGAACGAGCCCAAGGGCGCTGTCCTGGACGTCGAGTACAACGTCCGCTTGATCTCCAAGAAGTACAAGCCCGACTCTACTATGCTGATGGAGAATGCGGATCAAGACAAGTTTTAAAAAAGTTAAAATCACGACCAATAGGATGACTGGTGGAAGAGTTGGATTATGATATAGCTCCATGCATGTACATAGCGTTGCGAATGAGGGCACATACCAGCGTCGAGGCAAGAAGACCTCTACGAACAGTGTAGCAATGAATTTAGCGGTTTATGATCAAACTCTGCAGTGCCATATCTGACTGGTCAAGCCCGGCTGACGACGTTCTTGAATGCACCAGGGGGGCCGTTGTGGGCGACAGATAGACATAGTTTCCTGACCATCTAGTTCGGATATAAGATTGAAACGTTCAGTAAAGACAAGAAATCTTGCAGAAATGCAAATCCCGCCTAGTATCAGTGAGGCGGGTGCCATGATCGAGTTTGTGCACGTTGATACCTTCCACTCATCTGGAGTCGAGATGTGGAAGAAACGACGTTAGGTCTGAGTGGACTCGACTTTCTGGGCAATATTTTGATTTTCTAAACATAGGCCAGGAGAGAATTAGAGGAGAGGTCTGTATCGAGTTGGTTTGGTCCACAAATATCCTCTTCATCTTACATCATGTTTCATTATGTATTAGCCTCAAGATATGAAGGTTTCTTCGCTTCTGCTTGGAGTCCGGCTCAACCCTTTCTTTCTTTGCATAGAACAGGCATAATTTCGGTCACTGAAACGATTTGTGATTCACTGTGAACTGCAAACGAAAAAAAAAATGCCATAGAGGCAATACTTTTCGATGAAAATCATCACATCCTCATTATCATCTCGCTACGCTATCTATCATCGCTACATATCTACATGCCATTATTCCTCAACGTGCTTAATGCCGTTGTGAGTAAGAACGGGCTCATCACGGTCCAGATCGTACATCTTGTCCTCATCCAGGTCGTAGTGGCGGAAGATGACGTAGAAGATGATTCCAGTGACGAACGAAGAGCAACCGACACCAGTGTACATCCAGAGGTACTTGGGGTTGACAGCGACAGAAACCAGTGCCTCGGAGATGGCAGCACCGAAGGCGTTGGTGAAGAGGTACAGAGACTGCACAAAGGACTTCATGGTGGGGGGAGCCTTGGTGTAAGCGTACTCGAGACCGGTGACCGAGATGAAGATCTCAGCGATACCAATGAATATGTAGGCAGGCGTCTGAATGGCGATGTGGACGTTGTTGGGCAGCTCAGTCTCGCCGTCCTTACCAGCATCACACTGTCCGGGATACTCGTAGCAGGGTCCAGCGCTGTAGATGAGATGCTGGACGATGGCAGCGTATGCTAGGCACAGAGCGGCGAACCAGAAGCCGATGGTAATTCGCATGATGGGCTTGAGCTCTATGCCAGCCCTTCGAAGGATGGGGTAAACGATCTTATCGAGGATGGGAGTGAAGACCAAAATGGAGATGGGATCGAAGTTCTGCATAAAGTCGTTGGGCATGCCGTGGCCCTGCATCTGACCGGCCTGGGTGACAAAGTTGGTCGAGAACTGGCCGTAGCAAACCCAGAAGATGGGGTCTTGACAAGGTTAGATCAGATGAAACAAATCGAAACTTGGTAAGGAAGCTTACAAAAGACAAAGACCTTGCAGGCTCGGAGAGCACGCTTAAGCTCCTCGATAAAGTGATCGTTCCAGGGGACAACCTTGGTCTTTCCATGCTCAGCGCGCCATGAGGGCTTGGCAGCATCCATGTTGCGCTCCCTGATCATCATACCAAGGGCCTTGAAGGCATCAGTGATGACGGATCCCTGGGGAGGACGGTTGACGTAGGTCTTGCGTCGCCAGACAAGGACGAGAATTCCGACGTTGAACATGCAGAAACACATGAGGTAGGCAGTCCAGAATCCCTTGTACTTCTCCATGAAGGGGGTAGCCATCAGAGAAAGAGCACCGACGTTGATGCACCAATAGAAGATCATGTAGATGCGCTGGTAAGTGATGGCAGGATCGATGACAACACGCTCTCCACTCTTTTCCGTCTTGATGGCCATTCTGCGTCGTTGATACTGATCGGCAATCAGGGGGGCAATGTTGGACTTAATACCACCAGTTCCAAGACCGATGACGATAATGGCGACAATGTATCCAGCCTTTCCAGCGCCGTGCTCCATTGCTGCGGGGAGCGAAGTTGTCCATAGGATGACGAGACCAACCCAGTAGAAGCCGCAGAACAACAGGATAGTCTTGTACTTGCCGAGATACTGATCGGCGATGATGGCACCAAGGATAGGGGTAACTATAAAAATTAGCAACGATGAGTTGCAGGCATTGGTAAATACTAACCATAACAGAACCACTGGAAGAACAGGTTGAGACCGGTAGCCGCCTGGTCGGTCATTCCAAGACCCTTAGGTCCATCTGCACCAGTCTTGCTGTGGCTGATGTAATTCTGGAACAGACCCTGAGCACCATAGTAGGTGAATCGCTCAGTAAGCTCCACAACGGCAATGAGGAAAGCCGATGCAGGTAGATTCTCGCCTACACGGCGAAGAGTAGACTTTTCGTGGTCGTTGGGTTCCTCGCCATCAGGGGTAGTCCCGTACTCGGGGTCAGACTCAGGAGCAGTCTCGGGCTCAACCTTCTTCTCAATATCATGCGGGGCAATGTAGCCGCCAGCAAGATCCTTTTCACCATTAGGCTTAGGTACTCGCTCACCGAACTCCTCGTGGAGTCTATTTAAACGACGTTAGCAGGGGGGTCTTCTCCGAAGGTTGATACGAGCTTGACACATACTGGGCGGCCATGTCCTCGTGATTCGTTGCCATATTGCGATTGGGGGACACTGTGCATTAACGGGGAAGCGTGAGATGGAGGAGGAAAGACGGGGAAGGGGGAAAACATAGGGTAATAAAAACAGCGGAAAGTCTGGAGATATTTGACGTCTGGAAGCTCAACCGTCCATGCCATCGCCACACGGGAGGTGACCCTTTGCCCAAGACGGGAAGCCCATCCGATATCCCATCACGACAGGAACCTTTGCTAGCAGGAGGGAGGAACCTTTGTAAAAGGGCCGTATATGGCTGGAGAAGGGCCACTTTTCGACGGCGATGGCTTCAGGTCTTGGCCAATCGCTTGGCGTGCGGCTCCAGAGGATTCTGCAAATTTTCCAGAACATCACCACACCCACAATGCCGAGGACCCGAGCCTCGTACGAGACATGGTGCGGCTCCATGACTGGATATGACTGGAGGGAGCCGGTCTCGCTCCCCACAAAACACCGAGGAGACGGGGGAATAGCACGGAGGTGACTGGGCTGGAGATACGCGATAGCCGCGGTCGGTCTCTTTTTTTCCTTCATCGGAGAGATATTTTGCTGTTTGAGTGAGTCAAGCTTGAATGAATCATACAAAGGCGATATCGCCTTCTGTTCGATTTGCGTGATCTCTGTGAGCTCAGATACTGCACCTCGTGATGTCATGAGATCACCAACCTCTTCGCCGTATGTGGTTACAGCTTCCGAAAGGGTCCTAGAGTCGATTTCCCCCTTGATTGTTTCAACGTGCACCGCACCAGCACCCACCGGCGCTAGGGAAATGGCGCTTCCATCGTAACGTAGCACCTGGGATCGCCAACACGACATCCTATTCCCGAGCATCAAAGCTACCCACAACAACCCCATTGTAGGGGACTCCCGCATGCTCCGAGCATGACGGGTATCTGACGCTTGGTTAATTGTAAGCATCTTAACTGGGAAGGTCCTTGATTGTCCACTCTCGAATTACCTCAGTGAGATAGAGTAGATTAGCAATAGCCAATTTGAGACGATCTCTGACCAAAGAGAGCTTTCACGTTTGTCATTCAATGTTCTTCAACTATCCAACTTTTCGACCCGCAAAGGAAACTGGTCCAAATTGGCCACCACGAGTCGTATGTGGCGATACGAGACATGAGCCAAACAAGGCCATTTCTTTTCTGTAAGCTGATCTTATCGGTAGCCACTCTCTAACGCCACGGAAATGACGCTGTTGCGCTAGGGAATTGCCTTGGGAGGATTTAGCCACTTGCCGACGGTCATTGCCGTTACAGAACGGTTTATGAAGCATCACTTAATATTTTTCAGGTACGATAAGGAGGCAGTTTTTGATAAGAACATACACGACTCTTGTCACATTGTATCCTTGCCATGTTCATCTCAACTCTAAAGAAAGTTTTACTCTCTCCCGTCTCCAGGGGCGCTTGCGACAGACGCGTCTACACTTGAGCCTCCTTGGCATCCACCCGCCCCTTGTCAGAGCCGCAAGCCACCAGAGAGAGGCTGTCCAAGGAAAGGACCTGGATATCACCTCGGTATCTCATGCGACCAGTCAACCGAGACTAATGCACGCCTGGCGCTTCTTGGTATCCGGGGTACCGGGTGCAAGCCCCCGGATGCACTTCATCGTCGCCTCCTTTTGATCTCTGGGGTTACGAGTCCGCATGCCAAAGCAGAGCACCAAACGGTTCGTGCATCAAGCCAATGAACGCCCCCAACCATCATGGATGATGGAGCCCGAACGTGGTGTTCTCTGGGGTCCCCGGGTGGCGTGTGAATTGCTTCTGGTTTGCGGGTTCGGCAACGCGGCACGGAGAACCTTGTAGAGTAAGCGTAGGCTCTTGCTGGATTTGGAAGCTGGTATTGAAATGAAGATTCCCATGCCGTTTTCCTATCTGTGATCGGCAAAAGTTATGCAAGTTTGTTTGAGCCCGAGGGTAAGCGTCCTTCAGCCGAGGAACTTCTGGATGCTTGGTAAGGCGTGACTTTAAGATGCATGGCAGGGATATTGAGAAGCGAGTCTGTAAGAGAAGTTGTTGCTTCTTTTAGGATATTCAAGTCTGTTATTTGTCAAATGTCTGCCAAAGAGGGAAGTTGAATGCGGTTGTCAGCTTGATATATTCCCACCTTTCTCGGACAACATGATTGTTTTTCAACGCGACCATAGCATTTGACAAAGACATGCTGATCATCAACTGACATGTCCTTTTGTTTCTTTACTTCTACACCAAATTTCTGCTTGTTCTTTTGGAATGTCACAATCAGGTGACGACGCTGTTGTCACCCACGCTCCCCACGCTCCAATGTCTCTCATGACCTGAGCACGCCACAACTCTCGAAACCACATGGTTTCTTCTTCTTTCTTATGATTGAAAATTGACCTTGACAAAATGGTAGTGTCGATGTTGCACGTGTTTCTTGCCTGAGAATATTCACGCCTTGTTGAAGTTGTTGAACTTCGGTCGCCCAACTGGTTGAACCGTCATCTCTGCCACAACACCAAACTGAAGTTACTCAACACTTGAATAATCCACGTTCCAGGTGACTTTGACTCTTTAAAGAATGATTTTGCATGTTACCCGGCGGAAGCTTTACAGCTCAAAACGAGTCAACGCGAACATGTGTGATGGTGACATCAACGGGAGTTGCCTCAATCTCTTCAACTTCTTCATCCCAAACACACCCTTCCACCTCAAATTCCCTTACCATAAAAACCTATGGACCTTATCATGCCTCCTGCCAAGATGCATCCTCGGTTGTTAGTCGATATCCCCCATTATCGGAAGGATTTACCCCGCATCTTGATCGTCTTCGGCTAGACCAATCATCAAGCCAAGAGCTCGATAACGGTATCAACGGTATCTCGATCATGTGTCGTCCAAGATACCGGCCTTTTTCTCGGATGCACGCCCTCATACGAGACGCCATAAGCTGATAATTTGCCGTCCTAACCATGACTGGCTCTACCAAGGCAAAACTGCGCACCAAGACGGGATGCCTCACATGTAAGTGCTGCTTGAACCTCTCTTTGGCGTGGCGACACTGACTCACATTGACCAGGTCGACAGCGTCGCAAGAAATGCGATGAAAAGTCACCTGTTTGCGGTAACTGCGCGTCTGTCGCGCGCGAATGTCAATGGCCTTCATCGAAAGACATGATTGACCGGCGTCACATATCCCACAACAGGTCGCGGTACAGGGAATCTCGATCCAAGTCTCCGCGTCAACAATCACCAAAGCAGCTTGACCTTGAACTAGTACGAGCCGAATCTCCCGGAAGTCCCTGTAGTTCAGTTCACTCCGATGTCTCTGTCTGCTTCCATTCAGAAGTAGCCATATCTCACAGCATCATTTCCCGAGACTTAGAGACCTGCCTGTCTCGTCACTTTGCCAACAAATACTACTCTCTTCTCCTACTACCTAGCTCCCATCCAGGGTTCCACGATGGCTGGCTTGCCGAGATAAAACAGCTCATGGTAAATCACAAGAGCCTCTACTACTCCGTCTTGGCATTGGCCGCATCACACATTTACCTGATAGATGGTTCCTGGTGCATGCATGACCTTACACTAAGGTATTACTCAAATGCATTGACCGAGCTTGCACAACTTGTCGCCAACGTGGCAGAGTTTGAGAATCATAACGGGCTGCTAATGTCTGTGATGCTGCTATACATCCATGGAGTAGGTTGTCTCAATTCGATGAGCTGAATATCAAGACTGACCAAGGTTTCAAAGTCCATGAGCTGGGATACTGATATTGATGTCCCGCAACACATCAGCGCAGCATCGCGTATCATCACACTGCGCCTTTTGAACCGCCCCGTGGGGATTGGCCGGTTATTCGATCGACTGGCGGTCGAGAGCGTCATGTACCATACCTTCTCCATCACGACTGGCCTTTGGTCCGAGACGGAGAGATTGAGCTACGATTTCGACCCTGAATTTTGGGATCGAGCCGAGAAGTTATTAGACCGATCCTTGTTCTTCCCGGGCGCGCCCAGGGGTCTAAACAGCCCGGTACTCGGTGTTCCAGTATCATTATTCCGAATTGCTCTGTTTCTTCGACGATATTTCTCAAACGGCTGTCCTCGGTCAGCCGAGTTTGAGCGACTACAGGGCGAGGTTGCTTCATGGGAGGCACTCCTACTTGATGACAAGGAGCTTCGCTCTGGATCTGTTGACGAAACAGAGAGCTTGACCTCACGGGAACGCTATTTTAGAGACGTGAGCTACTTGTTTGCCCTAGCGGCTTCTTTGCTGCTGGAACAGGCTTCACAGCATGAGACAACTACTCCTCCGTTGATGGTACCCAGCAACTGCTGGCAAATCCAGCTGACCAGGAAAATATTGCGGCAACACGTGGGTGACGATGGATGGGCAAAGTGTTTTATAGGAAATTGGCCCATATATACTCTCGGACTCTTCATGGAGTCCAAGGCAGATCGAAGAATAGTTCGAGCAGAGCTTGAACGCAGGTGGGAGTTGACGAGATTCGTCCAGGCTGCACGGTTTGGTCGTGACTTGGAGGAGGCATGGGCATGTTCTGCTCAGACCTAGGAACTATCATATCGAAGCAATAATTAGTTCTAGGAAACTTTACGTAACCTACCTATGCTCAAAATGTCCGCATGATATGATACGCCGTCTTGGAATCTCTAGTGGTTGTTCTAGGCGCGTCGGCGCGTCAGAGCCCGCGTCGCGTCACCATGGTTATCTAGCTACCCTATAGCAGAGAGGGAAGAATCCCAACTTGACTTGCAATGCCTCAATATGGCTTTAGGATTGACTGCTATATGCTTTTGTAAAAGTTAGCTTTAGGAGTTTCCAAGGTTTAGTCAAGACATAAACTACCTTTCTCTTGGGGACGTCATAGGTTGTTTGAGGCATGGTCATCAACCCTACGATTGACCATTTTTTTCACTGCATTTTTAACCCGCACTGACAAGCTAGGTATCCAATATGTGTGTAAGAATATCAAGAATTAAGACACCTGTCAACGCTTGCAGGAATGATCAACACTGTCAAGGGCAAATGCAGGGGTCGTTTTAAGGTGCCAGTAGCTTCAACGGCGAGCAATAGCGGAATCCTTCGCCATCTTAAGCATCATCACACGCCAAGCTCTGACTCGCTCGTTCAAACACCATGCACAAATGATATGGGGCTTGATTTGTTAGTTAGAGGTCACGACATGATGTAGTTTAGTGACAACAGGTTTGGCATGTCAAATTAATGGTTCGGATTAATATGTAATAGTATGTATGAGTCGCTGGCTTCTCAATAAAATCACGATTTTTGCCAATCAAGTACGCCTCGCCATTCCCATGATGCATTCTTTGTTCGTCAAGACATCCCCGTAATCCCCTTACATAAAAAGCATGGCAGCGGCCATGGCGGCGACGAGACCGACCATGCTGGTCGCAGTCTTGGATCCGGCGGAATCGTCATCGTCACTGGAGCTGGAGTCAGACTCGGAGTCGGAGCCGGAACCGCTAGAGCCCTTTCCACCGGAGCCAGATCCAGAGCCAGAGCCCGAGCCCGAGCCGCCTGATCCGCTGCCGCCGGAGCTGGAGCCCAGGCCGTTCTCGTTGGCGACCTGGACGTTGTTGACAGTCAGGGGCGCGGGTGTCTTGCCACACTTCTGGGTGACGTCGATCTTGGGTTGGGGGTCTGAGGACTGGAGGCCGGTACTGCTGACATCCTGCCACTTGCCGTCGGTGGTCTGGAGAGGCTCGTCGTAGACAGTCTGGCCGTTGAGCTTCATCTGGAGGTTACAGTCGGTCTTGCGGCCTCGTCGTCGCAGCTTCGCGCTGTACGAGCCCGAGGGTTCTCCGACAAAGATTGAGGCGACAATGTGGATCATCTCGCCAGCGTCAAAGTCGTCGTCGGTGTCGACCGAAACGCTGAAGGTGGCTTCGCCATCAACGGGGGCGCTCAGCTTGCTATACGTGCCATGTTAGTCTTCTGTTGTATCCTCGAACGATTGTGCATCTTACACAGCAGGCTTGCCCTCAACCTCGACGATCTCGGCATTTTCGCTGACGGTCGCGTTCTTCAGATCGGCCTTGACAGCGACAGAGGTAGCGGTAGGTACTGAGCTCTCGGTCTTTGTGGCGCCGGTCTCTTCTTCGGTGGCAGTGCCCGTTGCTTCGCCGGTGGCAGTAGTAGAATCGTCTGGGTCGGCGGTAGCGGAGGCTGTTGACGATCTTGTTAGCAACTTGTGCGACCGAGGAGTGGATGTCTTCATACCTTCTTTCTCTGCTGTCCCTGTCCCTGATGCCTCGGGAACTTCTGTGGGATCGCTGTTGTCGTTGGTCGCAGTGGCTCCTCCTGTAGGCTCCTCCTCTGCAGCTGTAGGTTCATCGGCTGATCCAGTAGCAGCAGGTTCCGATTCCTGGGGGGCAGCGGCAGATTCCACGGGCTCTTCGGTATCGGCTGTGGGCTCGGGGGAGCTGTTGTCTTGTGTGGGTTCTGCGACGGGAGCAGCTGCTGACTCCTCGGCGGCGGGCTCTGAAGGGTTCTGGGGGGCAACGGCGCTTGGCTGCTCTTCGACAGGCTCAACGGCTGTCTGAGCCAGACCGTGTCCGACCAACAGGCCCAGGAGAAGGCTTCGAGCAAAGCGCATGTCGGATGGCGGTGATTAAGTGGTGATTAGAGTAGAAGTGAATATGACGTCGTAAAGCTGTAAATGGTAAATAGAATCGAATAGAGTAGAATTTAGAAGACGCAAAGAAACAGGACCCTTGAACAGCTTGGTCATGGTTTGTTTATATAGGCACCGAGCAAGCTCCCTCCCTTTTTCTTGGGCAGCCCACTAAAGGCCGGGGCTGAGCGGACCTGGTGGACACTTTCAGGTGGTGGCACTGATCGTGGCTGGGCAGTTCTAGGCCCTGGCGCTTGGGGGAATAGTTCAAGACAGAGGTCAGCCACTGGACCTTAGCGCCGGCTTTTCAAGGCCCGGGGCAGTGCTTCTTTGCTGGAGCCAATGGTCTTCTGTGACATAAATAGCTGCCGAGGTCCCCGTCGACCCGGACAAGTCCGTTTGACGTGTGAGACAGGGGCGTTCCCTTCCAACGGATCTCTCTTTACTCGTTACAGGAGAGACTGGCGAGACAGGCAGTTGGAGGGAGACCTAGGCACGACATTTCATGCAAATGAGCTCGCAGCTAAGCTTAATGTTAATCCTCTTCCGGAACAGTGACAGAACCCTCCCTGCCAGGGCTGAAGATGGCTTCACTAGTTTCGACGCCACACAAGGCCGTCTGTTGAGCAGCTGAAATGCTAACCAGCGCCATGGAAACCTCCCTTCCAATCGACTTTTGGTCATTCTCGTCCCAGCGGTCATGCACATTTCCACAAACCGGCTTGACCGCCCCACCCCCTGCAAGACATGGACATTGGCCGTTGCGTTGCGTTGCTCTGGCTGGGCACACGAGCCATCTCGTATTTTCCAGGCGTGTTTACGCAGGTTGACACGCCGCTGTTGCTCCACGTAAATCTCGCTCGTCAATTCGGGCCCCATCATGCAATTCTCGTGAAAGGAGGCGAGTACATACGTACGGTGAAATACCACTATTGCCGGCCTCATATTCCCGTGCCAAATCACCACTTTTCTCCCCTTGTTTACCAACAAAACAAAACCCTCACTCACCATTCTTGCATCATGTTTTACGTATACAAACCGACATGACCCACTAATCTTGCCTCTTGTCAATCTTGGGCAAACACAACCATGAAGCCAACATGATACCCGTTATAACCATGACCGTGGGTTGCAGAACTTGCACGCTGGCCAACTGAGCCAACACACCCACCGAGAAAGGCAGAAGTGCCGCGCCACAGCCTCCCATCGCTGTAGCAAACCCAATTACCCTCATCTTTAGATGTTCTGGGAGCAGTTTGCTAGCGACAAGGACCACTCCCGGATACAGAGGCCCCAGGAAAAAGCCTTGGAGAGCGATGACGATGGCGGAAACAAGGAAGCGAGGGACGAGCACAAACACCAGCCCCAAGCCAAGAGCTGTCGTAATGTACACCTGTCACAAGCCATCCTGTCAGCAACAGGCAACCAAGTCAAGCAAACATAGGAATCTCACCGTCAGCGCAATCTTGACGCCTAGCCGCGGAGTCGCAAAACCCAGCACTATTCGTCCAAGGGCTAGTCCAAGCCAAAACCATGTGGCTGTCAGACCGCTCTCAAACGCCTCGCCTCCTCGCGCCGTTGCCATAAACAGCACGATCCAGCCACCCAAGGCATTCTCGACGCCCACGTAGCAGAACATCAAGAAGGCGCAAAGCCACGATACTCGAGCAGCCGGCATCCGCCAAAGGGCGGCCGTTAGTGTATTCTCGCGCTCTGCCTCTGTCTCGTTAGATGTGCTCCGATGACTGAGGTCAGTTGCATTCCAGAATGACCATGTGAGGCTGATGAGCTCTACGATGGACAAGCCGAGCTGGACTGTTAGCTTGGATAGTGACCAGGGCAACCACACCTACCATAACGTAGAAGAATGAGTACCAAGGTAGATGCGCCTTGGTAATCATTATCGTTGCAATAAGAGGACTAAGCATGGCTCCGACCGCATAAAATGCACCCGTTAAACTGAGTATCCGCGTAGAGCCGGCGAGAGTGCTGATCCAGGTGTTGAGTGCCGAGTCGAGCAGACCATGGCCAAAACCTGAGACGATAAAGGCCAACACTGTCACCATGTATGGTGGATGAAAGATTATTGTGAGATGCGAGGCGATATGACAACCGGCGCATATCATGGAGATACCACGCAGACCTAGCTTCTGGTGAAAGTAGTCGTTGAGGGTTGCTGAGGCGATGTAGCCCACAAACCGGGTCAGGAAGACGATGGACAAGACAACATAGTCGACACCATAGTCTTTCTCAATCTAGGAACAACGTTAGCGAGATCATATAGATGCTTGCCCGGGTCGAGGCACATACATAAGGGATGAGTGCCTATTGGTTGTGTCCTCCATTAGCGAAAGTCTGGAGCAGACAACACTTGGTAACCTCACTCCGTATACAACATCGTTCGCTCCCATAACCAAAAAGCCCCCAGAACATGCTGCGACTCGATAGATGTTGATTTTGGGATTGTTCCATTTCTGTGTCACCTCGACGACATTCTGCGATTGGCCGGACTCAAAGATGCCGTTCTGTGTCAACGTGCGTCGTGAACTCCTAAAGCTATGTCGATCCTCTGCTTGGGCATCATGTCTTAGAGGCGGATAACGTGCCTGGGACTCAATGGGAGCCAGCTCGATTGTCTCGCACGAGTGTGTTGTCATGATCGCTGGTATCACGAGGTTATTGGCTTGTCCTCGTTGGAGTCGAGTTGAGAATTCGTGGAGAAGGCACGTCTCCACAGAACGAGACCACGTGGGGTTCAAAGATGCGATCAATGACTAATGGATGAAAGAGAGAATCTCACCTGATCCCACCGTTGCGAATCCTGGTCTCCTGGGTGACTGGATACGGGTCTTGGCATTACTTGAGGTCCATGTGGAGCGTCATTACAACTTTCCCCATTCGGTATCTCTAGGAGGGGGAAATATGGAGCGAAAAGAGAAGAGGTTATCGTGATGTGTAGGAGCTGTCTCGTTTAGCATGACCGGATGCCTTAGTTCAGAGGAGGGCTTCTTCAACGACAACTCTAACGCTGGCGTTGGTCGGTTGTTAAAAAGTAGACGATGGAGGATATATGGAGTACATTGGTACCGAGTTGAGAGCCTTCTGATTTCCATTTTGGCATACCAACCAGGCATTCCATGCTGTATTGATACCTAACTCACTACTAGATGATCAACAGCAAGACTGAAAGAGAAGGTTCATTGGCATACGGGACTTCGGAAAGCTGGAATAGGCTTTAATCAACTTGATCTGTCCGTCGTGTGCCCTCAGACCACCAATATGTGCTCTATAACATTCGGTCTACCAGCGCGACTTCAGGTTTCCTCCTTACCAGGGGTCACTCTCAACCCAAGGTCATGATCCGACACAATCTGAAGTGGGCATCGAGGCCTATTCGCCCTCTCCTCAAGCATCTTCTTATTCTTCTCCTTGTTTGCCTCTCCGAGTCTCCGTTGCTCCTCAGTCAGTGACAGCGGTGGCGGCAGCAAGCCCTTATCAGGGTGGAACCACTGCTCTTGCGGAACACCTCGGCCGTCGACGCCGCGGAACTTGGTCTCGTTTTCAGGGTTGAAAGGCATGCGGTCGAGAAGAGCCTTGATCTGACGTGGCGAGAATGGGGTTGCGTCAACAACCTCCCGGTCGGCGGTGAGGGAACGGAATATGCCATCTGTGCCCAGGGACACAACACCATGGAGAGTGAGGTCATGTTTGAAGTTCCTGAGGAGCTCGCTCAACTCGAGTTGGTCTTTCATGGTGTCAAATAGGTAGAGGTTCTGGTTGGAAGGGCTGGGTTTCTTGATGGCCTGATCGGGGGACTGTTCGGAATTGCAGCCCGCCTCAACGGGGTTCTCAGCAGGCATGGCTTCTGAATGCATGGCGGTGTATAGATGACGAGTTCTGTGATTTAATTTGGGACGAAGAAATAGATGAAAGTTGTTGTGTTGAAGGCAAACGCGTTGCAGCTTGTAGTGTTATATAGGGATACACACCCAACACAGTTGATGCTGAATCAGCCAGCAAACAGGGGTGCAAACGAATTAAGAGCCAACTAGAGTCCTAAGGATGAAGATCGCATCAAGCTGATGTGTCTAAGCAACGGTGTTCCCCGCCCTCCCGAGGTTGATCATCCTTCTATCCCTAGGCAGCAATGGCGTTGGTAGTTGGACAATATGACTAATAAGTGCCTTACGCCTTATGGCGAACCATACGGACCATTCGAGGGCCAAGAACAGGCAAAATGACTCCGCAAGTGGCTGCAAATGGAAAGGTGTTGAAGGCTATGGCAGTGCCTTGGACAAAAGTGAGTCATCTCTTGACACTCCGTTGTTTTGTGGCATTGGCTTCAAGTCTCGCCATGGTGTTGAAGATCATATTCTCTCTTGCTGTGATTGATTCTCTCTTTTTCCTTATGAAGCGAATTTGTACGATTTACTAATGTTGATATTATTAAGGTCACTGAGGCTTGTCTTTCATCAAGCCGCCTTCCTTCCTATCTTGTCTTGCTCTTATGAAAGTGTTCATCAGTGGCATTGTTACTGAGCATGTTTGATCTTCATCATCATTCCATCAACTGGCTTAACTGTCACTTGTAACATCTGAACAGGGTTAGCGGATCAAAGCACCTCGGACTGCCTACATAGTTCGACTCACAGGATATAGCTCTGACTTGACCTTGTACTGATCCTTGTCGTTCAGAACAGGCTGGCCATTGTCATCCAGGTCGAGTTCGCCCAGACCAACTTTGACAAAGTCAAACTGACGCGCAACGATGGCAATAATAACACGGGCCTCGATATTCGCAAGCTCTTGGCCGATGCAGTTGCGTGAGCCTCGCTCAAACGGCCTCCAAGCGCTGGGCGTAAATCCCCATGTGCTTGTATCGCCAAGCCATCGTTCCGGGATAAAATCATCGGCTGACTCTCCGTAGATGTTTGGGTCACGATGGATTATGTGCTGACAGTTGTATATGACGGTGCCGTCCAAGCTGAACTCCTCTCCCGTCGATGTGCGGACCGTGAATCCAGACCCAGGTTCTGTGTAGCGGCCTGTTCCTGCCGGAGGGTGTATTCGGAGAACTTCTTTGATCACAGCTGACACGTACGTCATGCGATGAACAAGATCCTCCCCGTTGGCGTAAAGCTTGGATCGCACTACAGACGGGTCTGGATCAGGTCCGAATAGCTCGTCCAGTTCAGCACGAACCGCTTTTTGGACCCGGGGGCTTCGAGACAGCTCATAAAAAGTCCAGGAGAGGAGGATGCTGGTTGTATCGTGGCCGGCGAAGAAGAAGCTCTTCATTTGATCTGAAGTATGGCTGACAAGTTCAGGAGTGAGTTCATCGATGTCCTGGAAGCTCAGGGAAAGGATACTTCGCGACTTATCCCCTTGCTTCGTTCTTTGGTGCTCGTCAAACTTGCGACGTACAATATCTCGCAGCATTCCATCAACTTGTTCTGCAAGCCGGCGGCGCTTGGCTCCCAACTTGGGGGCTAACCACCAGGGCCGATTATACGTACTTGAATAGGTGCTTAACAGCTCCATGAAGAGACGGATGACTTGACTTTGGCCTGACGAATCATTACTCTGGGCCCCGAGGTCTTCCTCCATGGCGACAGCACTGATGACATCAACTGTGAGGTTGACGGTGAGTGACAGTAGGGAAAATTGTTCCCCTGAACGGACATAATCCTCAAGGCGGTTGATAAAAGGCTCGGTTTTGTCCAAGATGCAGGGGAGAAGGGTGATCAATTGGTTCGGTGCAAAGCCAGGCGCAAATCGCTTTCGAAGCCTTCTCCAGTCCTCGCCCTAGGAAGTGTCACCATGGGATCGGAAGATTCATGGCGGATTGTGCTCACCTCTGCACTGTTGAGAGACGATGGACCTAGTAGATGTATAATATCCTTCATGGTAGGTGTTTTTGGTGTGCTCCATGGGAATAGATTGGAAGATTTGGTTACTTGTTCAGCAATGTCATGGCTTGTAATGAGGGCAACGGGCTTTGAGACGGGCCGCATGTCAATGAAGACCAACGGTGGCCTTCCAAGTTTCTCGTACATCTCGGCAAAGATGAGATCTGCTAGATATTAGTATGGAATTGATGGTGAGTGGAAAGGTGATTTGATGCCTGGATGCCTATCCCTTTGCGCATGCTTGGAGATTTCATCGTACACAAGCATGTGCCCCCATATCAAGGAAGGTGGGAGTTGTGGAAGATGCGCGTACTGCTTGAATCGTTTGAAGCGCAGCTTGGCGAAGAGGTGGGTGACAAGGAGCAACGAGGCTGCGATCACAAAGGGTTTGAGCACCATGACGGTCAGGCATTGGCGTGGTAGTTATTCAAGATGAAGGAGAAGAGAAGAATCTGGTCTGCAAGTCTACGCTCGGTTGAGAAGGGCAGCAAACTTGGGGTCATGTCGCGAAGCTGACCACATCTGGATTGGAGGGACTGTGACCTGTCAGCGCTGCGCTAAGGAATCGTAGCACAACCCCAAGGCGAGCCAGCCAATGCCGACGCTGCAAATCAGAGAGACCTAGTTGATTAGTGGTCTCTTACCCCTGTCGTGTCATCGCTAAAATATTCCCTCTTTCGCTTCTCTGCGCACTCAACGCTGACGGCCTAGACAGGGTGAGGCGCTTCATCGTGATGGTCGGTAGATTCAACAGATGGCGGTATCGCAGGAGGATTTTTTCGCCTTTGGTAATGTTGTTACAAAGAAGAATAAAACGCAAAGTATGTATGGATGCGCATTGAGCGCAGTCGTGCCAGATAGTGTTCAGTGGAGGGATGGTCACATACCAGCACCTAAATGGCTGTCTCTTTGACAGACCTACCGAGAGTATTGACAAAGCCCAGTATACGTGATAGAAACCAGGGTAGAAACATAAGTCTAATGATGTTTTAATGAGAAGAATACCCCTGGGGCCGAATGCTCAAGCTCTGACATCCCATGCCGCCGCCCCGTCCCCCATCCCCGGCTCTGCCAAGATATTACACCCCGAAGGTCACGGATTCGAATCCTGATCACTAACTCATTGGGAGAGACCTAATTTTTGCGGCATGGCCATGCTTCCGGCAAGCAGGACACCCCGTTTGATTGAACCCTTCTGGAAGAGCATTCCCCTCAGGTAACATGAACGAGGCCACGTGTCTTGAAAGCACACGGTCGTTCCAGAGTTGCGCAATCCGTTACAACGTGACGCCAGTGTGCCATTTCCTGGTCCACTAAGAGTGCTCGTTTGAAGGTGAGAGCACAGGTGAGGCGGTCAGCAACGAGACACAGTATCAGGCATGGCATGGTGTGTCCCTATTTGGTACCATAACATCTCATGAGTACTCATGAGCTGTTTATCGGCTGAGCGAACTGAGCAACGTTGTCATGTTCCATGGAGGTACTGGTACTACCAAACCTCAGGAGGAGACTGTGCGGAATTGAGACCACCTATTGATTCAAAGGGGACTTCGTCATCGTCAGATTCGTCCACTTGATTCGAGATCGCCTGCATTTGTTTGCCCCGATCTCCTTTCATGCATATGTAGGGACGGGCCGTATCTTGACCCATCAAGCTGAACCGGGCCACGTCATTTATGATAGAGCCTCGTATTCGGCCGCTGACGATACTGTCTCTCCTCTTCTTGTGGTGGCGGGTACGCACCTCGTGCGTAGGGCGAGGGCGGACAATACAGCCCAACAAGATCGATGTGACATCTCCTTGAGCGTATCTGTATTACATAAATGCTGAAGGCATTCGTTTTCTTGCCCAGTTCCATCCCTCAGGAATACCCAAGCCGAAGTTGCGCGAATTTGAAGTTGACCCTACTCAAAGCCACCTGGTTGCTGTGTCTCAGTGGTGCAGGGCAAGGAAAGGTCTCACCCGCTCAGTCTATCGAATCAGTGGCGGGGATATGAAGTCAGAGACACCTTCCCCTCTTTTGAGGCCCTTCACTGCCCAGCAGCTGGAGTTTCCCGTCTCACATCTCCACTCTCCCCTCAGCTTTCGCCATCTGGCCTCCACTCCTTGTCTCACATGTCCTGAGCAGTTTCGTCCGTCCGCTTCTGTCGGTAGTTGATATTGGTGATTGCCAAGGCACGGAGGGGATGAAGAGGGGTTACACAAACACAAGCCAGGCAGGATCTGAGGGGTGAAACTCTGGATGCTGAGCCGGCCTTCCCAAAAGATGAGAGCAGATAGCAGTCCAACGGCACAGGCAATGACAAGTCGTTGACATAAGGCAGTAGACGAGAGGCGGTTAGCAACATAAATACCCCCCGGCGCCCCCTAGAAATGAATGCTCATCACAACACAACTTCTTTATCCAATAAACTCTCAAAACAAGACCATCTTGAGCCACTCAAAGACACCATGGACTCTCTTCCCAGACCCTTCACCATCACTGTCAACGGCCAGAAGGTCGCACCCCCAGTTGAAAATGGCGATGATCGGATTCACGCCGCAACTGGCTCCGACGAAGCCGTCTTCACCCTCAAGGAGTGCCATCTCCAGTCTAATGGCTGGTTCCTGGGCCGCTGGCAGATCGAGGATCGGAGCCTTTTGCCCAAGCGTATCTACTGGTTCAAGGCTGGGCAGGAGGATAGAATCCAGCCAGTTTTTGCTGTGGAGGAGGGGGACTCGGTTGTTCTGAAATTCGGAGGTACGTATATCAGAGGGCTCATTTAGTTCCACACATTGACTTTAAACTCTCTAGGGTCGCCTCTTGTGGAGATAGACGCTCACCTCTTTGCAACCCTTCTTGACGGTATGTTATAACATGAAGAGTGGTTGTTTAGGAGCTCACCGCAATCATAGAGCCCCGACAGAAGGTTGAGATCCATTACCAGTAGTTGGACTTATCCAAATGTCTACTGATACTACTCGAGTGGATTTCGAGACGAGATATCGATGGCACTGGAAGCTGGCTTCATTAGCATCAAGACATTTCTCATCGAGACAAGATATTTGACATTAAACCAAGTTGCTATGTCCTGATATTGAAGTTCTGCTTGACTTTTGTCATTCCCATTTCCCAAGCTGGATTATGATTGTGCTTCCACGTCCGTGATATTTCTTCTTCAAGCACGCCCAGTGATTGCGATGTGAGGTCCTTAAACGACCGCCCGCTATGTGTGAAGATGTAGACAGGGATATAGTAATGTAGTTGTGGACTTACCTTAGTCTATAAAAGAAGAATTAATAGAAGCCCACTAGTTTTAATAAATAGTATTTAGATAAAGATAAACTTTATATTTATAATTGACCGCCTTTGAGGAGTGCTTTAGCTTCATTTACGTTGCCATGGGTGCTTATTCCTCGATTGTACCCTGTTTCTAATGCCTGGCCCTTTCAAGATGAAGTACCCAATTCTTCAAAACCTTTCATTACTTAGGTATGCCATCTAGTACCACCATCAGTTCCGAGAACAATTGGTAGGGATCTCCCCCTTGAAGCCTAGCATAGAAGAGATAGGGATGAACAAAGTTCTTTTTGATTGATTTGTTTATTATTATTCCAAGCACAAAAAACTAGTAAAAGCTCATGTGAGGGCACCCATTTCGAGTATCGCATTCCTGTTGAGTCGTCAGGATTGTGTTTTTGCTTTGTCATTCTTGACAAGACGACGTCTTGAGCAACCAGGGGGCACCAGCAATAGCTGGAAGAGCATGTAAAAAGACAGGAACAGCGAAAAAAAAAAAGAATGTTGAGTAGCACCTACTCGCTTCGATCGAGTGCTGATTTGTAAATGTTAGATAGGATCCTGTGGGTGGATGGTTGAGTGTTGCTTACACCTCCGGGTTATGAGCCCGGCTGTCTGAAGTTAGCATGAGAAATTGAACCTTGGAGATTGAGTGTGAACGTACCGCGCTGCCGCTGCGCCAAGGTGCTTTCTTGGATGGAAAGTCGGCTTGCAATTTTAACTAGTACCGCTGTCTCGTTGTCAAGCGAGAGGGTAAGCCCTGAGTGGATCTGTTTTCTGTAGACTGGGGTCTTCAGATAAGATCTCGGCCCAAAGCAGTCCAGATGAGAAGCCGAGGAATTAGACCCTCTAGAGTGTATTGGGCATCTACCCGGGACTTAGTGTATGCTTTCTAATGGCCTACAATTATAATAAACCCGCAAAATGTATTTGCTTTAGGCATATAGCTAAGGTGAGATTTCACACACGCCTTTGTGCTCACCATCGTCGGGAGCGGACTTTTAAGCTAAAGGAAGATTTTTTCTTAAATAGGCTCAGCATAAATATAGATTCAGAGATATCAGGTATGAAACGAGGTATAAAGAAGAAATGGTTTATAGAATTAATGCTAACCGCCTATCTATCTATTACCTCCTTCGGAATAAACGATCGCCTTCGTCGTTTTATACTACAACGCAACCATTAAATAGCCAGCCCTAGTTGCATGTTCATATATACCATAGTCTCGGCAATAGGTAGGTAATATTATTATGCGGTAGCCTGAATTTGTGAGCGGCCAAGAGTGCATCTCGGAGGGGCCAAAACAAGTACTTGCATTAAAGAGGATTTTAGAGCAACCTAACGAAAATGGACTAGGGAAATGATTTTGTTGACATCTAATTCGATTTTTATTCGATTCTCACTCGATTCTCATTCAATTGTCATCCGATTTCATGGTACGTGGCGTCGAGACCTCTCCCGATTTGGCAAGTCGCTGGATTCTTCTTAGCGGGTTGACGAGGGCTTGGATTGACAAAAGATGCAGCACCTAACGTGCATGGTAATTTAAACTGCATTTCTGGTAGCGAGTGGACGGAAAGGTGGCATATGTGGTGCTTATCTTTTGTCCAAGAAACGTGTTGGTCAAACCAACAGATTCGTGGGCTCTCCTATCGCATTATGCTTTCAGTGGAAACGGATCCCCCCAGGTCAAACATACCACTTCTTGGATGACGTCTTCACTTTAGATGCATACTCCTTATTGGCTACTTAATACCCTACGTTTGCCCGAGATTTCCCAACGAAGCTTCTCCGCCAGTTCTTCCCCTTCATCTTCACACCCTTCTTTCAAGGTTACACCCAATATGTCGTCCAATCGGCTCTTTCAATACTCTGTAGTCTCAGCTCTCATGGATGGTGTCGCCGAAACCGGCATCACCATCTCAGACCTCATGGCGCACGGCGATCATGGTCTCGGCACGTTCCGACACATGGTGGGCGAGATGATCATCCTCGATGGGGTCATCTACGACATGAAACCCGATGGCTCGGTCGTTGCTATTGATAGTATGGCATGCGCAGAGCAATCGGCACCTTTCGCCATGGTAACTCGTTTTGAGCCTACAGCTACGATCTCGAGGCCGCTGCAGAACAAAGACACATTGGCGCAGGTCCTATCACAGCTTCTTCTGGGAACCAAGAATCACTATGTGGCTTTCAGGGTAGACGGTGCTTTCAGGGGTGTGACGGTCCGTACCGTCGGCGGCCAGAAGTCTCCTGGTGAGAGACTTGCTGAGATTGGAAAGCGACAGGTCTCTCACTCGTTTGAGCAAGTTCGGGGCACAATTATTGGCTTTAGGTCACCGGCCTTTATGCAGGGGGTCAGTGTTGCAGGTGATCATCTGCATTTCGTCTCGGAAAATCGGGACTCGGGTGGTCATGTGTTGGCCTTGGAAAGTGACGGTGATTTGACCATTGCGGCAGCCCCCATCACGGCGGTTCATCTACAACTACCCTCAAATGACGAAGATTATAATCAGGCTGAACTCGCCAGGGACGACAAAGGGATTGCCGCTGTTGAGGGGTAATGAAGGCGTCAAGTGCTACCGGCTAAATACAAGATTCTTCTGTTAGTCTCCTAGTAGACCTATGTGATACATGTTGCTCATCAGATAGTTGCCTTGATTCTAGGAGTGGGTGATACATCTCATATACCTGCTGACACCTTTTAACCCCAGCTTACTCTAGAGCTTGGTGACGCTTTCAAGTTCACAATGAGCTGGACAACACTACAAGATAGAGTATTGGCCTTGGGCGAGGTTTTACTTCAAGTTGGTAGGGCTATCATGAGTTGCCTGATACCGAGGTCCAATCCGACGCTGTCCCTATTTAACCAAACACATCGGGGTCTCCACGAGACCAACAACGCCGACAATTAAGTTCTCGGCTCATTGGTTCTAATTATCAGATCCCCTTGATCCTCTACTCGAAACGGCTTGGCGCGAGGTGTGGGTATTAAAGTTAACCCTGGCAATCTCGTGTCAAACTTGCTACTGGAGCTTAAGAGATCTTAGCCTAAGTTGCTTCTCTTGTTCCATTTTAGCCATCGGCTGTGACGGTGAATCTCTTGAATGATTGGTGGCAAGTTGTTTGACGGAGTGCCGAGATCGACTTGGGATTGCGGGAGCTTCGGACCATGTCAAAAGTAAAATGTCCCGAAATTGACGCTGATGTAACCCTGTCGAGTCTGGTGACGATGATGGGATCACTATTCGCCTCAGAGCCAAGAGAATAAACTCATGAGACCCAGAGACGCCTGCTTGAAGGGGTAGCCGGAGGATATGCCCGTGGCTCGACAAGGCATTTCATTCCGTATGTGGTGCATCAGCACATCTATCCATTTGTCAAGATTTAATTAGGTGGGAAGATTGGCCCTGTAATTTCGTCCGAACTCGCGATCAAATCACGGAGCTTGGCCGACTTGGGGTCCCAGTCCGAGCCTAATTCCCTAGGTCAGTGCATACTATCCGAAACATGGCTACAAGGGTACGGGTCTATGCTAATTGATCACGGAGGTGGTGTCAGGAACTTGTTTTTATATATATCCTCTCTCCACGACATTGTTATCCCTTAGTCGTGCCCATCAAACCACCTATTCTGCATCTATCGGCTCTTCAGCCTTCAACCATGAAGGTCCTTTCCCTCATTGTCGGCTCCGTGAGCGTTGCCTTGGCGGCGCTCGATTGGAAGAATGTTCGTATCGGTGGCGGTGGCGGCTTCGTCCCTGGCATCGAGTTCCACCCAAAGACCAAGGGCGTTGCCTACGCGCGAACCGACATTGGTGGCCTCTACAGGCTCAATTCAGATGATTCTTGGACAGCTGTGACTGATACCACGGCCACCAACTCCAAGTGGTATGAATAGATCTACTATCTTGTTTAGAGAGAGTTGATACTAACACTCGTGTAGGAACCGCTGGGGTATCGATGCTTTGGCTCTAGATCCCCAAGACTCCAACAAGGTCTACACGGCTGTTGGCATGTACACCAATGACTGGTAAGTGATAACTCAAGTGTGGTATGGTACAGTACACCTAGCTAATACAAATACAATAGGGACCCAAACAGTGGCGCCATTGGACGGAGCAATGACAAGGGCGCAACGTGGAGCTTCACCGAACTCCCCTTTAAAGTTGGTGGTAACATGCCAGGCCGAGGAATGGGCGAGCGTCTCGCAGTAGACCCCAAGAACTCCAACATCATCTATTTTGGTGCTCGCAGTGGCAAGGGCCTCTGGAAGAGTACCGACGGCGGTGCCAGTTTCAGCAAGGTTACTTCTTTCACTAATGTCGGCACCTTTGCCCCGGACCCCAACGATTCGTCTGGATACAATAATGACTTGCAAGGCCTCACCTTTGTCACCTTTGACTCGACTTCATCCACCGTTAACGGCGCCACCTCGAGGATCTTTGTCGGTACCGCCGATAACAAGACAGCCTCCGTCTATGTGTCAACCAATGCAGGTCAGACCTGGAGCGCTGTCCCCAACCAACCCGGGAAATACTTCCCCCACAAGGCCAAGCTTCAGCCTGCAGAGAAGGCCCTGTACATCTCTTACAGTGATGGCACTGGCCCTTATGATGGCGCCTCTGGTGCCGTTTACCGGTACGATATCTCGGCTGGAACCTGGAAGGACATCACTCCGCCTGGCGATATCTACTTTGGCTTCGGTGGCCTGGCGGTTGACCTCCAAAAGCCTGGAACTTTAGTTGTTGCGTCACTCAACTCGTGGTATCCTGACGCCCAGATCTTCCGATCTACCGACTCGGGCAACACATGGTCAAAGTTGTGGGCGTATGGTTCAAGTGGTAGCTTGGAGTACCAATATGATATTTCTACGCCAAAGGCTCCATGGATCTACAAGAACTTTGTCTCTATCGACACGAAGCGCTTGGGGTGGATGATTGAGGGTCTGGCCATTGACCCCTTTGACAGCAACCACTGGCTTTACGGCACAGGCTTGACCGTTTATGGTGGCCATGACCTCACAAAGTGGGATTCCTCTCAAAAGATCAGCATCCAGTCACTGGCCGATGGCATCGAGGAGTTTGCGGTGCTGGAACTCAAGTCTGCCCCTGGAGGCAGTGAGCTCTTGGCCGGTGTTCACGACAACAGTGGCTTCACATTTGCGACCAAGACTTCTCTGAGCACAGCTCCTCAGTCGGCTTGGGATAACCCCATGTTCACTGGAGCGGTGGGTGTTGATTACGCGGGCAACAAGGTCGCAAATGTCGTCCGAGTTGGCAACACTCAGGGCACGCGACAGGTTGCCATTTCCAACAACGGAGGCGCCTCCTGGAATGTTCACAACGGAGCCTCGACCTCCCAGTCTGGAGGTTCCATCGCTTATTCTGCAGATGCAGATGTAATTATCTGGTCTTCCGGAAACCAGGGTGTTTCCCGATCTCAAAACCAGGGTACCTTTACTGCTGTCTCTAGCCTGCCGTCAGGAGCTGTCATCGCCAGTGACAAGCGCAACAACAAGTACTTCTACGGTGGTTCTGGTTCAACTTTCTACGTCTCTAGCAACCAGGGATCTAGCTTCAGCCAGGGTGGAGCTCTCAGCTCGGTCCAGTCAATCCGTGATATTGCGGTGCATCCTGCCACGGCCGGAGACGTTTGGGTGTCTACGGACGCCGGAATCTTCCACAGCACCAACTTTGGAAGCTCCTTCACCAAGGTCTCATCTTCTTTGTCAAACACATATCAGATCGCTCTTGGCCGTGGCTCAGGCAGCACCTGGAATGTGTATGCTTTCGGCACTGGCTCTGCTGGGGCCAAGCTGTATGGAAGTACTGACCAGGGCAAGACTTGGAGTGATATCCAGGGCTCTATCATGTTTGGCGCCATCGACTCTTGCAGACTGGAAGGCAGTGGCAACAATGCAGGCCAGGTTTACGTTGGAACCAACGGTCGTGGTGTCTTCTGGGCTCAGGGGTCTGTGGCCTAACTTGGGGGAAGATGTATGTTACGAGGACTTTGCAGGGGAGGTGTTTCTCTGTAAATATTTTTTTTGGTAACAAACTATCAAGAACATTTGTCAGATTGATGTTTTCCAACTCGAGAAACTCTCAGGCAAGGAATAATGCCCTACAGCGCTCGATGTTACGAGGATTTCTCCGTCGACGAATTCTGCGCACAGGCTTCAAAATCGCTTCCTAGGAATATTCGTAATTCCAATCTAGTTACTAATTCAACATGGTGAAAAGCAATCAGCTCACGTGATGTGACATAGACGTCTTCCAACTGTTCCTGCCTTGACATCTAACAGTTTGCTTGCTTGGTCAACAGGATGTATCTCGCTGTTGTGCATGTAGGTACGAGTAAGGGTAAGTATACTAAGCTGAAGGCAATACTAATTGCATGAAATAAACAAACTTTCACCGTAGTTAGTTATCCCTTGACAACTCTCTTGTGACCCTCTCGATTCTTGTCTGTTTAGCAAAGATGGGCGCTTCTTATCATACCTGGTAGTTTCCCATGACCTTACAAATTCTAAGCTATTCTACTCCTTATTAGCACTGAAACTTGACATCATTACGTTTTGAGAGTCGCGTTCCGAGACTCTCTCACCAGGCGTGAAGTGTACTCCTTATCAATAGTGAACCTATGCCTCGTGGTCAGTCTTATTGGTTCTGCGAGCTGTCAGCATGGCAAGATTTATCTAGATAGACATATTCGCGAGTTAATCAACTAGGATATCCTTGCATGGCCACCGAATGATTCGTCAGTCTATTGCAAGTTCACGTCTTATCGACTATTCTTGACATATACAACAGGGAATAAAGGGCATTTGTTGGCCAGTGCTCCAACCTCGGTATTCTTACAGCTGCTATATTCCTCGCCTGCAGGTCTCAACCCTGCAAATAATTCCTCACGATGCATAATGGGCTCAACATGCGAGAACAAACCCCGCTTCGCTTCGGACATCAGGCGCTTCCCTAACCCGATTGTTGTCGAATGGTATGATGGCAAGTAAGGTCTCCTACCAACCGAAACTGATAAATGATGAGAGTAAGGTCTGTGCATTATAATTCGTTCAACATTGCATGAGCATACAGGCTGCCCACTTTTGTCTTCTGCAGTTGAGCGAATTGGAGCATCCATGGGGTTAACAGTTGAATATTAAAGAAGCGCCTCGGTTCGACGCCTCTGTCCTCACTTTTCCGGTTTGCCTCCTACGGTCGATCATACAATAGCAATCCGTTGAAATTGCGCATCATGGCAAGCGAACGAGACGCCGCTGGTCCCATTACAGACGCCCCAACCGCGCCGACTCAGCCACTGCATTCAGTGCAGCACTGGGAGCAACTTGCTGAGGTATTTTCACCTATCAACTAAACGCAAGCTGGGCTAAGTCTCGGATGACTCTAGGACCCTGAAGAGGGCGGCGTTGATGCAGACTCAGCCCTTGGGTCCAACCCCCCGGAGTCGACAGAATCACTGACCTCGAGTATCCTTCAATATCGTACCATTAATGGCAGGACATTTCACTCAGAGAGAGGCAATGCACGATACTGGTACATTATCTGATAGTGGAGTCCCACAAAAAGTTCTAACTGGGCTTGTTAGGGCGTCCAATGACGAAAAGCAGAACGAGTCGATGGACATTGTGTGAGTTCATGTCCAGATATGTTCCAAAGACGTATCCGTTGACCGAATAGCCACCACTTCTTGTCCCTTGTGTTTGACGGCAAGCTCTATCTGGCTCCCTTGGAAAAAGATATTCAGGTGCGCTGACGATTACCTAAGACAATGCTCCAGCTGACACCCGTGGTAGAAAGTCGTCGATATTGGGACTGGGACAGGTTAGGTGCCTCTACAGCGCATGGTGCAAATACAAATAACTAACAGAGCCGAATGTGCAGGCATCTGGGCGATGTATGAAATATTTAGTTCTCGTTCAACCAATCCTTGATTGACGTGAGAACAGCGACTTTGCCGACGAGTTCCCCAGCACAGAGGTTGTTGGAACAGACATATCCTCTATCCAGCCTTCCTGGATCCCACCTAACCTGAAGTTGTACGTGGCTTTAATAGTTCTATTACAATAACTCCCTCACTGTTATATCTGCAAAACAACTAACCATGGGTCTACAGTGAGATCGATGACTGCAGTCAGGAGTGGACTTTCGAACCCAACTCTGTGGATTTTGTACACATGCGTTTCCTATACGGTAGCATTAAAGATTGGTCGTTCTTGATCAACCAGGCATACAAAACCTGCAAGCCAGGCGGTTGGGCTGAAAGCCTGGAAGCTTCGGCGATGATGCAGAGCGATGATGGCACCCTGTTGAAAATGGTTAGATGG
>JABCKD010000024.1:0-29825 GCA_013186415.1 Fusarium sp. NRRL 66088
GAGCTTGATGTCGAGGTTTTGTTCTGGCATGTACCTCGGAGTCGGAATACGGAGGCGGATGAATTAGCTAGCAGGGCACTGCGCAGCGAATTGCAGTCAAAAAACACCCCGAACAGGTCCCGGTTAGGGTTAAAAGTGATGCGTCTTTGGGCTATCCATACTACGAGCCCCTAATATTTTAGAACCCTACTACTAAACTTGCCATTTTTCTACCCCCGACCCACCTAAACCTGGGTTTAGGTGTCCGTGCGCACCCGACCCTCTCTAAACCTCTAAGCCTCCATCTCTCCTCCACCTTTCTCATTCGTTCTCCCTGACTCCCATCTATACTCCTTTGGCCACTTCTTGAACACATCTAATTCTTGACTAGCAGCCCAGAAGTCTCCCGTCTCCCGTCTCCCTTTCTTTTGATTGGTCACCTTCTCCACCCCCTGCACCTTAACCCTCCCATTCGATATAACAACCCGAGCCCTCATCTCTTCCCACCTGTTGCTTCTTACCCTTTTACAATTCCACATCCCACATCAAATAAAATGATAACAAACAATAAACCCCAATAATCCTCCATCAGTCACCATCATATCATCATATCATCATCAACATCATCAATCATCATCACAAACAATGATCAAAATTGGTCGCCGTCTACCTCCCAAATCCAACCCCGATCCCCGGCCCTCCAAAAGGCTGAAAACTGCCCCTACCCACCCTTCCCATGAACCCCGTCTATCCACCTCTCCCTCCCTACTTCCCGTCGCCGACGATACCCCATCATCACCATCCAAGCCCGCCAGGTCACCAAAGCCTCCTCCACCTTCCTTCACCGAGGTCGATTCCCTGAGGAAACAGGCAGAGCCCTACCGCCTCGCCGTCGCTGAGCTGCCCATCCATCTCCTCCGTTCCGCCTGGTCTCGTGGCAACAACAGGCCCCTCGACCGCAGTCATGTCGCCCATCTTTGTCGCTCTTTCCAGAATGGCGGCCTCGCACGCCGAGCCGAGCAGCACTACGTCCAGGTCTCTTGCAGTGCTGCCGCCGTTCAAAAAATGATCGACGCCATCCCAGACGCTGACCAGAGCACTGCCCAAGACCGACGTCAGCATGTGCTATCCTTCAAAAACTGGGCCGACTTCAACGGCGACGAGAAACCTGAGCTCATGGCCGGCCAGCATCGCATCGAGGCTCTGAAAGACTACGTGAAACAGACGGATTCTGATTCGAGCGATTTATGGTGGATTTGCGAATTTTACGACAAAGGTGTGACCCCTCTCAGTTACCCCTAATCCGCAGATCTTGTCTACCTGATATGCTATTTATACATACATACATATATACATAACAAACAATACTCATCCTTATACACAGATACTCTACCAGTCGAACTTGACATCAAGCTTCGTGTCAACCGTCGCGATCTCACCCTGCCCGATACACATGGTCAGATCTGGTTACAGCTCGTCTCCGCCTATGATCGGGATCCCACTCTATTTTCTGCCGAGAGAAATGTCAACAAGAAGGCTATCGAGAAAAGGATGTTGGATATCCTGTGCCTGACAAGTGAAGCTCGCTTTCCCATCAGCCGTCTCGTCACGCTGTGGAGAAGCGAGCGGTGGAGACCTCGCATTACCCGCTGGTGTCGAACCTCTCTGGGGAGAACCACATTTAACATTTCAAAATGGTATCAGATCGCAGGGTATAGATTAGACGATGTGAGTAACTCACCCTTGACATCCGTGATGGACCTACCATCTGTTCATCCACCTCTTCCACCCCAGACAGTCTCGGATCAAGCCTTACCTAGAATAATATGTGGCTAACTTGGGTGTACCATCGTCCCGCACGAGCAGTATTGGTTCGATACGTTCTATCAGATACTCGAAACTTTGAGGGCACTTCCTGCCTCCGCCTCCGAGTCCATTCAGATTTCAGACTGGACCATGCTGGCCTGCGGTCTCAAAAACGACACCTATGATGCTGCAGATGTATACCAGGTCTTTTATCCCAAGGAGGACGGTAGCAGTGGCGACAGCAACTCCACTCCATCGGTTCCTTCCACTGGCAAACCGAACACAAAGGCAACACGGCGAACCGGGTTTCTGACCTCGCTTGACAAGGAAGCCTATGATAGTCTTTGCCGCCATCTTCAACAGAATCTTACTCTTCGTTTTCCGGATGTGCAGCCTTTATTGCGGATCAAAAAAGAGGAAGGCGAGGTCATGGCACAGGTCATGGACCATGTAGTGCGCTGGGTCAACACCCAACCCGCTGATATCATCGGTCTTCACGAGAACAACAAGCCTTTGCGACGAGAAGACCTGATGCCTGCGATCAAAAGTCTCAAGGCGACTGCTTATGGAGATGATTGGTGGGCTCAGCTCAGAGAAGACGACGATGTCGATGGCGCCGACGATGTTGCGTCCTGGCTCGACCTGCGTTCACGGGCCCTGGAAAGGCACGTCCTCGACTACGTCCGAAGCCATATGACCGAGTTTAGGGATCCCTCGACGAAACACTATCTCGACTTGATGCCAGAAGAACATTATGAGCAGTATGCAGAACGCTTCAGCACCGGCGATCTCTGGATGGGCTTATTTCACATCGTCCAACACGCCGTTGGTCCTGCATTTCGTCCGGTGTGGGAGGATTCGATCCCTGAACGCATCGGCGCGGATAACGCGGTTCACCAGCCACAGACCGAGATGCGCCACAGACCACCGGCTTCAGCCATCACACGAGCTATCTGTAGTCAGCTGGGAAATATTCCTGAGGTGAAGGAGAATCCTGCATTGAGAGGCGTGTACGCCTCGAGCGAACTTGGTGCCTACATCGATCATGCTGTCCTCGCATGGGCTTCCGATCGATGCCGCAAAGCAGTGGAAAGCAACGAGTCTGACGAAGGACATCCTTGGTCAGGCGAAGCACTCCAAGCGATCCAGGTGGCATACCAGGGGTACGAGAGGATCCTGGCAGGAATGACATCCGCCACTGCAATTTCCGAACACGATGATCAGCAGCAACAGCAGCGGCACTTGCCAGACGAGCGTATCGGCCACGTCCCGAATGAAGTGCTCCGTCAACAGGGTGCCGCATCATCGAGCCACCCATCTTCGCAGGGGTTTGTTCCGATCAACACGGCAGACAGGGCACAGCGTGACAGCGGGCGCACAATGGCCATGGAAGAAGACCTATTGCTCCGAATGCAGCAGCGGCGGCAACAGCGCCAGCCATCAAGACATCCTCAACAGCAGCCACCTTCGTTGCCTCCAGCCCAGGAGACGGTACTGAGAAGCCCCCGCCACCAAGACGGAATACATGCAAGGAATGCCGCGGATCACGGTTATCAGCCACCTCCTCAGAAGTCTTACGTTGCAGCTGAAGTCGGCCGTCCGTTGCAAAAACTACCAAAGGGAGATGTTGGGAACGGCTGGGTCCACCAATCACCAGCAACCCGGACAACGTTGCCGAATGGGCGGCCAAGCCCTAGCCAATCCCAGACGACTAGGGCGAGACAACAACGTCAGCGTCACCAGGATCAAGCCCTTAGCTCGCAGCCACAAAAGAGATCATCCTGGATGGATGGTCCTGTAGCGACGTCCGGAAGTAAGCGTTGATCCTTCCGCAGGGCGGCAGTTGGGAACGACGAGCGAGCTATACCCTATACTACAAGATGCATGATTCAATCCGGCCAACTATCGGCAGTAGCATAGCAATAAATAATAATAATAATAATAAAGCCATATTTTTAACCCGTGAGAAGTTATTGATGTAGCTGGGCTAGGCCAAAATCGTTATTATCGCGGGCGCTTATACGCTCTTGAGATTTTTGGAGTTCCTGGAACTAACGGCTGGTCAGGTTGAAAACACAGGGAAAAAGATGCGGATAGGCCGGAAAGAACTGGACCGGGGGTAGAGTACCCTTGTTGTTTTAAACTGTGATAAGCTTGTAGAGTTTCATAGTGTCTGTGACGAGCAAGCCACCTCATTTCCCGCGGGTTTCGCCCTACATAAGGGCATCACGAGGGATTTGATGTCATTCCGTGCATGAGATAGCGCTGTATATTTCAGGTTTTGACATCAGCCACACGCGCGCTCGGACACCTAACCCTGGGTATGCCGGCCCGGGTTGTTTATGGATGTGTTCGGGGTAAAGCTGGTGGTACGTACAGTAGGTACGGTAGCTGCTCCCCTTTCGAACCTTACTGAAGACGTGGTCCCTTTAGTAAAGAGCTTCAGTTGCGACTACGGCAGCACGAGGCAGAGCGACGCGTCTCGCGTCCAGCCGCACCAGTTTGCACAGTAGCCGAATCCTATAAATCAGCGAGCAGTTTCGCAGGTGACGATGATGGAATATTCCTGACAGAAACAAGTAGTGTGTATTCCTCAGTATTGTCATTTTCCCCCTACCCTTCATGTTAATTCATATCCTTTTCATCACCAGTCAGCATCCTCCGAGCATCAGGGTCACCTCTCGTTGGTCAACATAACCGTTGTGACGGACGCTGAGAAGCCTACCATGTCGTGCTTGGGGCTTCCAGAAGAGATCGAATTCGATGCCCGCTCTGACGGTTCTGACATTGATGACGGCGAGGACCAAGAAGATGCGCGAGAGCTTATATCTCCGTTCTCGGCCGATGAACATTATCTCGAGGAGCCCGCGAGCATCCAAGGGAGTGCAACCAGCACAGAAGACGCTACAGACCAGTTTCAAAGAGGCTGGAGGGTAGACCGCCGCGCCGGCGATTCCTGGATGTATGGTATGGCACAGCGTGTAGAAGCAGTGACTTATTTCAGCCCTTTCCCTTCCCTTCCTACGCTCTTCTCCACCTAGAACTTGAGCCAGAACGCGCTGCTAGTTTTTCCAAATTGTCCGAGATGTCCTGACTGACATGCCGTGTTAGCTGACGAGCTCATCGACGAGACGAACGACGAAGCCTTCGACGGGACACGTGCTCTTGACCTCCTCCAGCGCCGAGTTGTATTAGACTATGGGAGCAAGAAGACGGGGTCAAAGGCGGCGAGCGAGGACGACGATTATTACCCCGTATTTCGGCTCGATTTCGTCAGCATCGTCGGTCTACCGCGTCGGCCGATCTGCCGGTCTAGCCACTTCTTTGACAATATCACAATATCCTTTCGCCACTGGAGTGCCCCATATGTCGCAAAGCATGTGCAGGGCATCGATTTCGACCTGAGCGGCCGTACCTTCCGCATTGCCACCGGCGCCACTCGAGAAGCTTGGTTCATCGTCATGCATCCGAGCCAGAGAGCTGCTGGGACCAATAACCCCCGCCGACGACACGATACGACACATACGAGGACTGCCCTCGTGCAGGGCCGTGCTCTGCTACTCGCATCGTACATCAAGGACATCTTCCTTCAAGGTGATCTCCTTGGTGAAGGTGTCGAGCCTAGGTGGGCCCTCGGAGGCAAGGAGACGCAGATGATTGCCTTTGACAAGTGGGTCATATTCCAGACACTATTCATGGATGGCTGGACGGAGTTCCTCGAAAGGTTCTCCGTAGAAGACGACCCTTTCTGGACCGATCATCAGCCCGCCTTCCACGCGTACGACTATGGCGCCAACATCAACATAGAAGTCAACGAAGGCATAGCGAACCTCGAAGAAGAGACGGTCATGAGGCCAGCCTATCTCGACGGTCTAGACGACGAGTCCGACGACGGTGATGATGATAGAGAAAACAATAGTTTGCCGGCGACACAGCAAGGAGGAGAGGAACGAGAGGATGAGCTCGACGAGCTATACGATCAACCAACCGTCGAAGTGGAAGACAACGATAGCCTGTTCGTGTCGGAGAGGGCGGACGATGTTGCTTCTCAAATACCACCTAGCCTCAGTCCAGGGCGAATCGATGCGGATTATCGAGATATTGTTGACGGCGAAGCCGACGCGAACAGGCACAATGGTGACGACGACGACAACAATGGTGATGGTGATGAAGAGCGGGAGCGGAGGTTCCTCGAATGGATGAACGAACCCGAGAACACTGATGTGGGCCAGCATAACGGGACTCAGCTACAAGATCAGGAGCATCAATACGATGGGCAAGACAACTCCCAGCAGCAGCCGTTGAGCCCAGATGCTGACGGTAGTGGCGACGTCCGTCCAAGGCAAGCACCCGACGTCTCGCCACCCAGTCTACCTCCATCATCAGCATCGGTACCAGCAACGGAGGACCAGAGAGAACATGATGCGTTGTATAGTCCTGGCCTGATGCGGTTGCGTGTGGCCCTTGAGGCGAAGTATAACCTCGACAACATCAGCCACGTCTCCTATGCCCTGGCTGTTGACGTTCATTGTACTGCGGCAAACAAGTATCCCGATGCAGAAGGAAGACGAGGTCCTCCTGTATGCTTACTTGCCGACCGTAACCGGGTGGCTGGGGAGTTTTACGGGAGCAACTATACCTTCTACCCACTCGGCTTCCATCCAGCGTACGGCAATTTCACATCGGATCGTCCACCTGCCTTCCTGGATAGTGACCTGTTTACTGTCATGAAGGAGAACATGAGCCACCAGAACCAGGGTGCCGACGTGCTTTCGTTCGGCTTCTTCCAGGGCTATTCCAACCTGAAACGGTCTATCCGCCATGGGCCTCACGACCTGCTAGCCAGCCACGGTCTCGCCACAGCTGCTCTCACCATTCCCTCGACGGAGGCTCAGCGCACGGCGCGGCTCAAGGACAAGCAACAGCGGCTACTGGCCCAGGTGCGGGGGCGACTCACACCTGACAACCCTGGCGCATCGACACCTTTTGCGCGGGAGAGACAGAGGGTCGAGGCAGCCATGCAGGCGAATGAGTTTGCGTTCCGATTCGAGCAGGTTATTTCCATCGATGCTCCACGGCTCGTGCGCCGTCGTCGAAACTTCAGTAGCGTACTGCAACCCATCTTCCAGCTCATGCGACTCTTCCTCAAGGAGAAACAGCTCTATGCAGGTATCCTCCGGCGTTTCTCTCCTGATATCTTCCCAGGAGTCATGGTGGCTTTCGCCAAGGTTATGGAGGCAGCCATAGCAGAAATGGACCGCCGCTTCCGCGAGGCTGGGTCGAAAGGACTGGGCATGGCTCTCTCCGAGGGTGTCGCTGCGCTCGATCGACTAGGCAACTTTTGCTTCACCGGGGACACGAGGGTGCTCCCTACCAAAGTTATGAGGCTTCTCGGTACGATTGATAGTCTAAGAACATGCGGATGGCCGTTCATATCGCCGCGAATGCTGGACATCCGAGAAGGGCGAGGACTCGTCAACCTTGTGGGATGGCCACAGTTGAGCAACGGACGGCCCGTTCTGATGCACGTTGCCTCGCTAGGGTATCACTACGATAGAACGGTGGCATCCAACCGACACAGTCAATTGTGGTTCGCTGAACTTGGGGGTCGATCGATAGACGGGATGGACAGGATGACGACATTTCTCCACGAGGTGTTCCGAGATCTATGGGTACCAGAGACGGTCGCTTTTATCGCGCGCCAAGTTCGTCGTGGCTTGAGCCGTGGTATCCGTAGTGGCGGTAGGGACGGCGTTGGATCACATGGTGATGCCGACACGGGTAACGAGGAGAGTGCTCGGGCGATGATTGCGTTAGAGGCCTGGGAGGCGCAAGACAGTCCATTCAAAACATCGTACGTGCCAGGAGTCTCCTCAGCTTCCCCAGCGTTCCTGACATCGTCACAGAAATTTCGAAAAACTGTCAGCGCAAGTACTCAAGTTCGATGACCGTTCGACAGATGAATCAAGGATGGTGCTAAAGACGAGACGCGACTTTGCAGAAGAGATGTTCGTCGCCCTGATGGAGGGCGGCAGGAAGGGTCACCCAGGAGTCGAGTCTATCGCACCGACACATTCGACATGGCCTTCTATCCTCCGGGCTGCCATCCAACACACCAGAGGCGTCTTTGCAACGAGGGCGCAGTGGGTCTCGGGTATCGCAGCTGCTATGGTATCTGCGAGTATCGAGTGGGTACCTGGCTCTCATCGCCGGAGATTGACGCATCAGCAGGTAGTACAACTCGTCGGAGCAGCTGCATCCGCAACCGTCCTCGCGGCTCGGCCCGACAGCCTCAAGAGGCGGGCGCTAGAGGCGGAGGCTCGTAGGTCGGTCGATTCGGTTGGCGCCAAGCGAGCGAAGATCCGACCACGAATCGATCTAGGCTGTAAGCTACCGTTCAAGCAGATCCCAGATATTGTGGAACGAGGCTTCACCGAGATACGTCGGCTGTTCGCGAAAGGAGATCAAGGCGTACTATCCCACTACTGTGTGGCGTACTGCTGTCTGACAGAATGCCTCGAGGATCCATTATGTGATCTTATGCTCATGCTCACGTTGACTATCACAGCGTCGAGTGCAACCCCCGAGGTTCGGCCCAATACAAAGGGCTTCAACGTGACGACTAGGAGAAGGGACCCGGCCCTTCTAGCAGCCAACATGGTGACGAGAATGCTCTGGTTCCTGCGGCCGGAGGCATTTCCATGGGACAAAGACCGTGATTCAGTGCTGCGGGTGTCTGAGATGACGAAGAAAATCGGTGAGTCGTGTCTACGGTCCCGTTCAACGTCGACGAAATAGGATGACTGACGACCTGACCATCTATAACCATAGAGCACAAAGGGGTCAACAATCGAATGCTTCGAGAACTAGGTTGGATTAAAGTCAAGGGCAATCGGGATAGCCCACGCAACTGCGAGTCACGTCTCACGCCTAAAGACGAGCTCTTCAAATTACGCAATGACCTAATATTTCTTATGAAGGAGCCGAGGAGTTTTATTGGCAGTGTATTTAAGAGCAATAAGGAAGAATGGGTGGATAGATGCGCGGCTATCATTAATAACAGGTAGCCGAGATAGGGTTGCAAGTAAACACATTCTTTAACAGCGTGCTACACTTATATTGTTGTTACTAGGAGGCTATCTTGTAAATTGCCAGGACTTCTCAGAGTAGAACAATACTTCTGTTGCCTTGACATTTCTCAGCAGCAGGGTAGGTAGCATAATCTCAAAGGTCACGTGATATAGAGCCATAACCTGCAGTAGTCAGAGGGAGAGAGCAAGGTTCTCAATAGTTCTCAATAAATCTTCTTTTTTCACGGCAAATACCAATTATCTCAACTCTTAGCAAACTACAGCAGAATTACACTCACGACCAACGCATACATCCGGCATATCCAGTCATGGCAGCTACAGAACTCTACACGATCGCGCTCGAGCGGTCCACGCAGCCAGATCTGCCAACAGAGCACAACGAGGTTCCGCACCGCATGGCACGGCTATCAGATACAGACCGCGCAGCCTGCGAAGGATGGCTCCAGGAGATGAACTTCCTCCGCCCAGGGGAGGCAGAGGACGATGAAGTCTGGGAAAGGATCAAGAGAAACTGGATCGGATACCTATCGGCGACGAGCCCCACGCCGGATGCAGCGCTGGCACCGAACCGCAAGGTTGTGCAGTTCAGAAGTGGCGGCGAGGATGTGAGAGAGCAGAGACGGAGGTTTGTTCAGGATCGCAAGAGGCGCATGATTATTCAGTCGGCCTTCTGGAACGGGCTGG
Organism: Fusarium sp. NRRL 66088; assembly: GCA_013186415.1. Lineage (NCBI taxonomy): Eukaryota > Fungi > Ascomycota > Sordariomycetes > Hypocreales > Nectriaceae > Fusarium > Fusarium sp. NRRL 66088. The sequence continues at coordinate 9,561 of JABCKD010000024.1, forward strand.
ACGGGATAGAGGCCATGGCGGAGCGATGGCCACGGGCGGCGCGGGCCGCATTGAATAGCATGGATAAGGAGAGGGTAGGAGAAGAGCGAGGTGCATTCGAGAGTCTCGCAGCCGTCTACGATCTCGGACGACGGCGGCGGTACCAGGCCATCTGGACGAGCCTGGTCGGGTTCATCGCTCACTCGCATGATGAGGGTACGCTAGAGGAGATGGGCATGCGGTTGACGGAGAGCCAGATCGATGACATACTAGATGTCGAGCAAGAGGTCTGGCAGGTGGATCTCAAGGCGATAGCGCGGAGGCGGGAAAAGGGAGGGTTCGAGGGCGTCTGGGCACCCATTCAGCTGCTGCTTATGAAGACGTTGAGGAAGCCCAAGTCGACGCCGCGGAACAACCCGCTTGTGTGGTGGATTGCGGTCCTCGCCCGATCGGCGGTGTCGGGGGATGATGGCGATGGAGACTTCATCAGCCGAGGGTGGTTCCATGGGAACCCGATGCCGATGGATATCGACCTCAGCGGACGGTTGCGAGCGATAGTGCACTATAGCAAGGTGCTCGTGCTCGACGATGCCTTCTCGACCTGGCCGGAAGAGTCAGGGTGGATGATGGAGGTACAGAGCAGGCTGAATATGGTGAGCATCGAATGGATCGATGACGAGGGGGGTTCTAGGCCAGATGGACCACCCGGTGATGGCGGGCCGGTATATTCGACGGATGCGTGGCGGTCCGTGGTGGCACACATAGCCGAACACACGAAGAAGTATCTTGGGGGGAAGCAGAGGACGGCGATATATAGGTTGCGAATGTTGGCTGATGCGATGGGATAGGTATGAGAGGATAAGTAGTCTATGGCTTATGATTATTAGGCGTAAACCAGGCACTACCTGATCGGGGTGGTAGAGGGGAAACAATTTATAGATCTATTATTCTCTTATTTATAGATCTATTATTCTCTTATCCTAGCGCTCTGGTAATCGAAAGGACCCCCGGATCCAATGATCACTTATATAACTTGTCTGTGATATCCACGATGACGGTGCCAGAGCCTGGGTCGTTCATATATGGTCCTACCTCTGGATCATTGAGAGGGCTCATATCTGGGTCGCATACCCAAATGACTGGACGTCCGAAAGGTATGGTCATGTTTCTTCCATCTTGTTCCTCGACGAAAAGCTGCATTTGACAGCCAGCCAGGTGCCGCTTGCATGACAGATTTCGCAAGCTGACGTTCTTCAGCACGACGTGAGTGATGCCGGGCCTCCGCACCTCATCCACATCCCAACGATCTACCATAAAAGCCGGGCGGCCAAAGGTCAGAGCCAACGTAGTCTTCCCGCATCCGGGAGGTCCAATAAGGACGAGCGAGGAGGGCCGACCCTCACCCGTACCGTTGATGAATGGCAAGGCCTTCATAAACCAGTCCTGTACTCGAATGGGCAGGTGCCAAGGGCGAAGCTCAAAGGCCGGCACATGCGGCAGAGCAGGCGGCGGTTTCTTGCTTTTTAAGAATGCCTCACACTTGTCATATATGTCTGGGATGTGTCCTTTGAGAATGACCTGAGCTTCATCGCGAGAACATTTGTTGTTGGCAAGCCTGTGGAAGAGCGCTTCCTGGTATGGGCTGAAGTGCTCCTCACTCTCAAGTTCGGAAAGAAATGCAAGTTCATCCATTGTTGAAATTCTTAAAGGAGGGATATTGCCGTACTTTGTAGTAGACTTGAGGGTATAAAGGGCAAGGAGGGAAGGCACGGTGAAGTTGGACTGGCTTTATAGGTATGGCCTTGTTGCAAGGTGAGGATCGGGAATTGTCACGCGACGCGAGGAGGGGCAACGTATAAACGCGTAATCACGTGCCCCGTATTGAAAGATGGTGAGTGTGATGACTATGTATGAGGAAAATTAATTGGTTGGTTGGAAGTCCCGGAGTTGCAGTATGACAATATCCCTCCCTACTGCCAATGGCTTCAAAGCTGACAGATAAATCGGCTATGGCAGATCCTGGGTGGGGTTTGAAAGCGGCGGTGCGCTAAGCCTTGATCAATTATTACGCTTCTTTCTTTTACCCCTAGAATTAACCATCTGTGCGTCCTGCTCACTCCGACCGCACATCTAATCCATCGTAGTCAGGTGATTAGTCTTCTGTCCGTCCATCAAACTGTTCGAAAGAGCAGGTGGATATAATCAAAAACAGGTAGCTAATATGAGAATCAGAATGAAATCATACGTACGGATAATTGGAATGGCAGACAGGCGGAACCATCATTGTGTTGGGCCTTATTAATTGACTGATTGGGGACTTAGGCGCTAAGGCAGCCATGCAGCAATATGCGGCAGCCGGAATCTCCCACAGCCTGATGAAGAGTCTCAATTCTGCATGCTCGACCAGACACCGCATGAAGGGCTAGCTACGCGACCTTTGACTTGCCCGTGTCGTTAGGGTTAGGGTTATTTGTTTATCACTTGGTCTCTGTTCTCGGCCGGCTACTTACCTTATCTTCATCATTCCATCTGTGCGCAACCAGAGCCACGGCATGGAGCTCGCTGCGCATTGTCATCCAGAAGACCGAGAATGGACACAGAATCGAAAGTTCGAGCCCAACTTACGCTACGGAGACAACATAGACCTGAACTTAATCCAGGTCCCCAGCGATAATGAGGACTGGACTCACGTGGCATGCGAAGACGACCATCCTTGCAGCAACTGCGAACGTATCGCACCACATGTCGACTGCATATTCATCGCAGTTGACGGCGCCTGCAGAGGTAACGGTCAGGCAAATGCCAAGGCTGCTATCGGAGTCTTCTTTGGTCAAACGTCCAAATACAACCGAAGCGTCCTATTGTCCGATCCACATATGACAAACCAAATCGCAGAGCTAAGAGCTGGCATTCTTGCTCTCGAACTGGCAAAAGATTTACAACAAACCAAGGCACTGGGAGATGAAAGGCCGCTACATACAGTCATCATCAAGGCGGACTCGGAATACCTCGTCAAGGGAATGACTGAGTGGGTGTTCAAGTGGGAGACCAATGGATACAAGTCTGCCAATCGAAAACCAGTCAAAAACTCCAAACTATTCCAAGAGTTGCATGAACTTATCAAGGATTTGAATACGGTCAATGTTGAGGTTCTGTTCTGGTGGGTACCTCGGGAGATGAATAAGGAAGCCGACAGGCTAGCCAACGAGGCTTTCTGAGATGGGGAATTGACTTAGATATAAAACCATCATTATTATGAAGTCAATCTATTAAGCATGATGGAAAAGCGCAAATTGCTACCGTATGTTTATTGCGAAAACCCATGGGATACCATCAGGCAGGCCACCTGCTGGCGCCGAACCCTAGCGACGGCGGGGGCTTATTCATATAAGTCATGATATCCAGAGTCAGGTGAGGCATTTCCAGCAGAAACTCCTTAACATAGCCCTCATCCAACAACTCCCGGTGCTCATAGAACGTCTCCACGATAGCCTCCCGCATCTTTGAGACCGCAGATGGGGTAGCAGTATATGCTTCCCGTGCCGCATCTAATAGACACCCAGATCCCCATCGGGATCGAGCTACTGCCTTGAACTTCTCTACCGATAGATCTCCGAGGCGAGATATGTCATATGTGTGCGCAAGTGTAAATACTTTGGAATGGAGAATCAGGTGGGAACCATCGGGGGTAGCTGTCTCTTCAGCCGGTAGATTATTGACATATAGGGCACCCACTTCATCATTGTCGTTAGACATAGGCGATGGAATATTGTAGTCCCATAGATAAAAGAACTGTACCACGCAATCGACGGCCTGAGGATCCGCGTCCCCAAAGTTGAATAAAGCTTTGCCAGTATCGTTACTAGATTCGGCTGTTTTCGTCTCGGCCAGGCGAAGTCCGGCAGCGTTATACTGGCAAGATCGACGGATTACAGGAGACCAGGAGCACACTACTGTGCGGTGTAGTTCATATAGCTTATGGGTCGATACGAGCTCGATATCGGAATAAATGCCGGTATCGAGCAGCCTAATAGAGCATCAGAAGTAAGCTCCCGCCAAGGGGCGTTGTCCGAGTTGACTTGCTTGCGTAGCCACGTTCTTTGTTCCTCCATGATAGAATCGGTTCTATCAGGCATAGAAGATTCAGTGACCGTCTCTACTGCTTCCTGAATTATAGGCGGTGGGAAGAGCTCCGGGAAGACGGACCGAGCTTCGTGTTTTGATTCGAATATGCCCTCTTTGAGCAGGTGTTGGAGAATCTGAACGAGCTGGTCTTCGGAGAAGACGGAAACAGTTAGGCGGTGTCGCCGAATGACGGCTTTGATCGATTTTTGTTTGCGCAGGGCGGCGTTTTCGGGTTTACAGAATATCTATCTGCATCGCAGAGAGGAGTAGACAGTCATGCACCTGGCCCTGGAGTGCTGCATGTGGTGGAGCGCTGAGCGAACGGAAAGATCAGCGCGTCACAGAATGCTCCGTCCGTCGGTTGACGAAAATGCAAGTTGGCTCGATGAGACGATAACCGGTAAGTGCATTCGCTAGCCTGGAGTGATGAATGAGACGAAGTTGATTGGACAGATGTGTGAACATGTTGCATCGGCTTTGCAGAGCCTGATTTGAAACTTAGGCACCAAGGCAGCTATGCAGTTATGCAGTATGTGCGACCACTGGGGATGATATCCCACAATCCGAGTCAAGTTTGATCGTTATCTATCATAACCTGCCTTTCTTTCTCCTCCCAGCAGTTCCAAAATGGACCCAGCAGTGGTTAATCAGTTGAACGATCAAGCCATCTACCAGGCGACAAAGGATATATTCGTGGGTCCAAAAGCTAAATTCCGAAAACCTGGGCCTGTGCGAAGGTCTATAGAGAGTTATTCGAAGAAGAACACATTGGTCCGACAATATGTGAGCCAATACGGCGCTGAAGCCATACATCAGTCCGTACTGAAGCTTCTCTCCGATGGGGTGTATGAATCAACGTTGATCGCCGCTCGTCGCTTCCCGGATCTATTCGAGCCATCCGTCGCCCAGGCCACAGCGAGGGATATGCTAGAGGCGGAGGCCACGAGGAGCGAGGAGGCGGCGCTTGAGGATGTCATTCAAACTGAATGGACTGGCGGCCAGGGAGTGCTTGATGATTGGGGGGAGGTTGCAATGTCCCTACATGGTGAGTCACAACAACAGCTAAGATAACCTATAGCAGTCTGATAATGATGATGTGTGGCCAGACACGGAGAAGAACATCATGGACAGTCAGGTCAACAGTTCATCGTTATTTCCGGTATATCTACCGTTTCCCAAGGAACACCTGCTTATGGAAAAACTACAGAAGACTCTGGAACTTGCTTGTTACGAGTTTGGAGCTCGGGTTCTGCCAGACATCATGCGAAAGCGTGGTTGGGATTGTCCTGAATCGGTAGAGCTCAGCAAATGGACGGAAGTCTTGAAGCGCGAGGGGGTGGTGGAGCTGGAAAGTACCCGCAAGCCCTTGAAAGAACTATTGCATTCGATTGCAAACATCAGACATACGGCTGTTCACCGCTTACGTACGAACTCGGTCGGATTAGAACGGTTCCTCACTGATGCGGAAGACCTTGCCGGAGCTCTGGGGAATATAGTATATGCGAATGCGATATCTCAACTACGGTTAAATGCTGGGTTGGCATTCGCGGAGCTTACGCAAAATAAGCAATTTCTACAGCTACAGCTAGAAAAGACCCAAGCGGTAATAGCAAAGCAACGCGCTGAACTGGATCGGAGGGAGCAGGAAGCCATGGATCGTGTGAGAGAGGAGAATGAGACGTACCGAGTGCTAGCGGGAGAAAGATTGGAGAAGGCGCTAGAGCTCATGGGAGATTTCGAGGCAACAAGGAATGGTGAGAATGCGGTATTAGATGGTGTCGATGGTGTCGAGGACGTTGTGGATGACAACGACGAAGATATAGACGAGTTTGCGGATTGTGATGAATAATCCTGTAACCAGGTGTTGAAACGCAGTGAATCTGATGATCGGTCATTCGGTTATTTGAATCACGATGAGCGAACTACTAAAAGGTGTCGAAGTCATTGGGAAGTTGATAGAAAAGGACGGCTGGGGTATTTAAGAAGCACGATGCCAGGTTTGCTCCTTAGCGTAGGGTAGGTTGTTTGGTGGTGGTATGATCTGGGGGTGCCCCCCTGAAAATTTAAGGTTCTAGTGGGTTAGTGATGATGGCGGGGGTAGTGAACAGGGGCTTAGAGGTGGGATAAAACCGGAGCGGCCCCCTATGATTCGGGGCCGGCAATTTCTCCACTTTCAACGACATCAATAAAGAGGAGGCGCTCAAAGACGACGCAATAATAAGATAGGCAGTGCGACATGGGACGAGCAAGCGATACGAGTGCGATCAATACAGCGACAGCGACTACGAGGAAGACGACGAGTAGGATCTAGGAGCGATTTGGATTAGTGGTGATGGCAGTAGACGAGTGAAGGTGGAGTGAGCGGATGGGGCACGCCGAAGGCTGGGTGAAAGCTCGTCCGGTGCTTTTGACATATGGAGGTTGTCCACCTCGGCTCTCAGCGGGTTGGTCGTCTAGAAGGCAAGTGCTGTTATTATATGCTATTAGGCTCTGTTGTCGTTCGGGGCTAAAGTGACTACTCAAGTGGGAGGCGGGTGTTGGAGTGAGGAGGGATCTGATGAGTAGTGTGGCTCTTGGTATTCACCTAGGGTGCTTATGCGGAGTGTGCAGCGCATCTAAGGAGGTGATAGAGAGTGTTTGCCAGGTTGGTGGTCTGAGGGTTGACCTGAGAGGTTTCTTGGCGTCGTCGATACTTCCTTTCGCTGTCTTTTCCGATACACCGTGCTTGCCTATCTCGTCTCTTTTATGGACCCGCTTTTAGTCGGCCTGGAAGGCGCTGTCGGTTGGCGGTGCGGTCTAGGCGAGTTAAGGGGCCTGCAGTGGACGGTTTCTCGGGTGCAGGGTTGAGGTTGGAATAGTCTGGGATGTCTTTTATTCTTTTTCTTTTGCGTTTCTATGAGGCGGTCTGGGATCTTGTGTTAGGTGAAGTGGCCGGATCATATCGACGGTGGAGTGTGGTGTGGGGGACGAGCGGAGGCTCTGGAGGCCTGCCAAGCGGTTGGTTCGTTTAGGTATAGCTGCCACTTTCAGGCAGACTGTTCGTCCTCCTACTGCTGCCTCTAGGTCGACCAGGTGAGGCGAGAGAGGCACAAAGGAAGTTGAGTTTACGTGTAACCCTAACCCTAACCCGGAGCCAAAAGGCAAATTTTCGGATTGATCTGGGAAGTTCAGAGGGTGGCTGTGAGGCCTGAGGCCTTGGTGTAAGTCTGAGGGTTAGGGAACTGACGGCTGTGTTCGGGGTACATTTTTCTCAGAACATGGCACCAAGCTAGCATAAATATTTAAAGGGAATTATTTTACGATGATGAAATGTTTCCCGAGTTACCTGGCTATTTTATAGAATTAGTTATGGAATTTTAAAGAAAAGGGAGAGGAAATAGGTTGGATGGGAGGATGGCCCACATTCAAGTCTTGGCTGACGATTAATTCAATTGGGTATAGCCGGGACCCACATTCAAGTCTTGGCTGACGATTAATTCAATTAGGTATAGCGCGAGGACAGAGGGACTTACCTAATCAGCTTTTTACGGGTCAGAGCATGGGATAGTTTCGGCCGAAAGACTGCACCCAAGCGTCAAGGACGAACGACATCACCGCTACCCCATAGTTAGTCAAAACATTACCAACGGGCTCCGAGTAACATAACGGATAACAGAATGATGATAAACTCCTAGGGTTACCTTGCGTAGAGAGTATATCCGTCAACTTGCGAAGCTGCTAGAAGTTGCCTTTTTTTTTTTTTTTTTACGAGAAATGCAGGCATGAAAATGAAATAAAATGCCGAAATGCAGCATTCCGAAAGAAGTCCAACTGGTCGCTCGATTGCATCCCGGGCTTGGTTTTGCTTTTGCCTCAATTATGTAATCTACAAGACAGGCCGGGGTACGCGTTTCGCGTCTATCATTATCATTACAGTTCCTTTTTCGTGCCATGGATAGAGATGAAGCAAGACAATATGACTCAATCAGTCCCGAAGCGTCGTGGTCGACCCAAAAAAGCGGCGTCTGAGGAGGAGCGAGGGGCTCGAGAACGTGCGTTGCACCGTGCACGAACGCAACGATACTACCAACGACAACACCAGCAAGCCGTCACCCCCCATCGCGCGCCGACCGAGCCCCAAGAAGCGAGATTTATACATTATCATTACCATTATCAACCTCATCCGCCCGCTATACCGTCGACGACGGATCCGGTTGTTGGCCTCCACTTGGAGCCGCATCTCCAGATCCCCACACCGTTCGAGGTTCCATTGCCGGCCGAGTCCACTTACAACCCCGACTACGACGAACCAAGCGAGACCGAAGCGGGCCCGGCAGCAGTACCAGACAACCCACCAGTCTGGCACCACGAGGAAAACTCACGGACCAACCGCCCGAGCCCGGCCGATGCGCAAGAACACCACCCGCTTTTCGAAGACTCTCAGGCTCAGCTCGAGGTTGTGTCACAAGGATGCGACGCGGCCGACGCGGCGTTTATCCAAGACCAACCCAGCCCGTTACAGCTTGAAGCTCGGGATGAAGAACTACAAGCCCTGGTCGACACAGTCCAGCAATTACTCATCACCCCAGATCAGGAGACAACAAGAGGCAAGAAGGATCCAGCGAGGGTCTTGCGTTCCACTATTGGAGCGATTCGCGCACTAACCCGGTTTACCAGACGCAATCAACTCACCACACTCCTTGAGCACGACGGGATTACCGCACGATCCAGCGGGATGGAGCCCTCAATCTGCCGCTTCCGCTGGCGCCTCTCGCACCTCTGATGGGCTGCAGACCGAAACGCCGCAACGGCCGTGCCAGTCAAGGAATCGATCAACCCCCCGGGAGCAAACGAACACCCTGCATACCTGGCTTCGGCCTTCTCCTCACACGCCAGACGGCTCGCCAGGGTTGACGAGGGTCAATACCCATGACCAAGACGGGTTTCTCTCATCATCGGCTGCTGGCGTCAAGACGTTCATACAGGAGCATCAAGACTTTGTCGACCGTCCTCGTCAAGCGCCGAGAGACTTTGGAGTCGAATGGAGTTACCATGGGCTTTACACCTGGAATCTCCGTCGCCGGCTTGAACGACAGGACTACCTCGTTACTGAGGACGTCCTCTGCGGTATTCGGCTTGTCATTGAGCTGAGTGGCCGCCAGGACGTTATCACGCTCGTACGGACCATCCGGCTAGGCGAACATAACGCTATACAGCTGAGCCCAGCCGAGATCGAAGACATACGCCGGCATGAGAATACGATCATACCCATTTTTCATCCGGGCGTCGACAATACGATCGGTCACTGGTCTCTCGCCATCTACCAGCGAGCCCGATCGTCCTTCCTCGTCTTCGATTCCCTCCACCCTGACGACTCCTGCCGTTCAGCGCTCCGAGAGGTCCATGATGCTGTGGTGGACCAAGGCTCTGCACCGGCGTCGATCTACAATGTGCCGACGACTCGACAAGTATATGGGTGGACCTGTGGGCTCATAGTGATAGAGTGTGCCCGGTGCTTCTTGGCTATAGGTGATCATCTGGTCATGGGCCGGGGCGAGGACGAGGCCATGCCGTTCGAACAGCTTGACTGGACGCAGCAGGAGCCGTACCTGTCTGGGATACATGACCCAGATCTGCGAGAGGTCAGTGCCATATCGTACTGGATCGAGGTCATTTCGCAATACCTTGGCGTGGCATCATCCAACGCCGCGGCCGATGGGCAGGCTGACGTAGCCCCGCAGCGCGGAGAGCTCGAGACTCCGGTTGATGGTAGTGCTGATGGAACCGTGGAACCAGCCGACCCTGCCGTGCTGTTGTTCCAAGAGTGGAGCGGCGCGATAGGATGCACTTCTCAGCAGTATGAAGACGACCATCATGTTCAGGTGGAAAGGGCAACCGAGGAACGAGGGGCTCCACCGACCTGCTCCTCACTCCTTGACGTCGCAAGGCGACTGGAGGGTACGACCTCACCGGATGGCGACACGAACGAGACTCGTCTCCCATCAGTCCTTGATCCAGCACAAGATCTACTACGCCCCGGGCCTCGGGAGATTTGTTCGGAAAACGGTCCTACCCGGTACAGCAGCGCCTGCAAGGTAGCGATGGAAGGCTTGACGGCAGACGGGTCAGACCCTCCCTACCTATGTATGCACTCCCACCATCATCATCATGAGTCACAAGGACCAGAGCGCAACCCGATCTCATCGTCATACGATGTCGATAGCCTCTGCAGCTTCCCAACGTCCCTCGGCGTCGCTAGGCTAGGGTTCCAATGGTACACTCAACCGCATGTCACCCTTAATCACGTCGATAATGTCCATCTCAGCATGGAAATCCCTTCGCCCGGTGGTCCAGACGATGATGCCGTGATAACGCAGCCTCTCCATAACATCCCAAATTACTGCCTCGGGCGCGTCATCGGCCTGGCGGATACTTACATCTGGGTCTTCTTCCCTGCCCTATTCCGCAGCCGGCTCTCCGATCCCTACACGCAGACTTGCATCCCGAGGGAAAGATTCATGCACTGGTATGAGGAAGTGACGCTGCCCGCCATGCAAGCCGTCATTGGTGATAACAACATACTCCAGTACATCCCCAAGACCCACGCCATCGCCTCGTCAGACTCGAGCGCACCCCGGGAAGCATTAGCAGCCAAAGCGGTGGTCGAGGAAGAGGAGGCGGATATGGAAGAGGAGCTAGGGGGATTCATGGGAACGAAGAGGCGAGAGGCACCGGGTAACCTGCCGGGGCCACACCGTAAGCACTTTTACATTACACTGCAGTCTCGATATCTTGCCGCTCTCTGGGAAGAAGTCCAGGCAAGGGCTGCTCCGTTCCGGGAGTACGCTGGCCTGCGGCTCTACATGGCTGCCAAGAACACCAAGCTGACGTGGATGCGGCCTACGCTCGAGTCAACGCTCGAAGAGTGGCATCGTCACTGGGACTCCGCAGTCGACGAGACCTACATCGACCCACAGGCGACGTACATCGACATCGGGCGCCAGCTGACGCCCGCCGAGACGGGGCCGCGTGGGCGTGTGTTACTATGGCGCCGATGCTGTCTAGACAGACTCTGGCGTCGTCGGCTACAATGGAGTCAGGTTCAGAATCGCCTCAATGGGCTGGAAGAGGGCGCCGATCGGGGTGAGTCGGGTAAGCGCCGTAGCCCACCCATTCGCCGGACCACCTACCCATTCGTAACCCTCCGCGATGCCAGAGATATGACGATCACTCCCGCGCCAGGAAGCTGGGAGCTCCAAAAAGGCCTCGTCTACAGCCAGTTCTATAACCTCATCAAGGTCCCATTCGATGCCACTAAGCAGTACCCTTTCCAGAACCGCCATACCGAGAGCATGGCCCTGGACCCGTCGTATCTCCTCGACCAGCGCAACTCGACGCGGGGAGCGCATGCGCACCAGTCCCGGGTGCAATGTGCATACAGGCTCAGCAAACTCCGCATCCACCGTAACCTTCCCACGGTCGATCAGGATGAAACCGATGATGATGCGGTGCGGTCGGCGCTCGAACTGACACAGCACCAATTTACATATGGCATCCGGGCGGAGGACCGAGTGTCGCTAGCCCTCCTACGGCGTATCACGGATCTATTCTCATCAGCTCCGGCTCCAGCTCAGCCAAGAGGGGCTTCGGTGGATGACACAGAAGACTACCCTTTCTTTGTCGTTCCTTCTCAGACGATGGCTAGATTCCTCCGTGCCAGCATCAATCGATACTGCTTCCTGTTTGAGTACATCAAGGCACAGACCGGCCTGAAGTACTCGCTGCCTGAGACCATCGTCATGGCAACGGCACTCCGCGGACTTCGATTTAGCTACGACTCATCCCTCATCACGAAGGAGCCAGTGCTCTGGGGAGATAGATGGACGTCAACACAGCGTACGCGGCCCCGAGAGGGGGAACCGCAGGCGGTCGAAGTACAACGAGAAGGACTAGGCCTGGGCAAGACGTCCAAGGTACACGGGTTTGGCTGGTGGCTTCCAGGGAAGTTCGACTGGAACACCTGGCGGTTCGCTTCCGAAGTTGGCGATCGACTGGCGGTTGGTAATGACCTCCTACGCCAGGACTATAAGCGGCAATGGCGAGTGCTCAAGGATATTCGCGACGTCCATGTCCGGATGTGGCAAGCCCAGGGCTGGGCAGGACGGTATCAAGTCCACGAGAACGTGGTGGCAAGGAGGCTGTGGCTTGAATATCTCCACTCCACAGTCATCGAACTCTTCCAGCGGGACGTCTGGCGCGCGGCTCTGAAGAGCACCAAATGGAAGACAGGCTCCGACGTTACGGACGAGGCGATGATCAGACACCCGGAGTCTGGTCCTCCGGCCTTCTGCTACGACGGGCTGTCAGACTTGTTCCACGATCGCCAGCGTGACATTGACCACACCCGGCCTCATCTTGTTACCGGAAACAAGCTGCGGTCAGCCAATGTGATAGATCTCTTTGACGATCTGTTCTCACCCAGCTCTGCAGACACATCCATGAAGCGTCGAAGAGGCTGGTCTTCTCTCCCCTTTCGCATTGCAACCCGCCGCAGCATTGAGCTCGTCGAGATGACGCTTGGGTCGACCAAGGCGACGCAATGGTACGCGCAGCTTAGGCGGATCGTCCTGTTAACTCACTGGATCCTTCCGTGGCCGTCGGATACCGAGCTCCTTACCACGACGAAGGAGAGCCGGGCGGCGAATCTCAAACGCCGCCTTACTTGGGCTTCTGTTATTCACGTCGGCCAAAGGGCCGAGTCGACGGGGTTTTCTGAGCCGTCTGTGCCGACGCGGAAGGTCGACGACACAGATCGTCGCATCTCCACGCAGGACGACCTTTCGCAAGCGCTCTCGGAGGTTTGTAGATACCGCTTTGGCGATAGAGGCTGGACGGATAGCGCCGATAATATAAGCTGCCGCTACCATTGGCCCACCCGAGACTTGGTCAGGAGCACGCGCGATCGCATTAGCCTTGATGCCCTCCGGCTTGGTCGCGCCGTGGAGCCATTCAAGAAGGGTTGGATCTTTCCCGTCGCAGAGGCTGGTCGGCCACCTCAGCTTCGCATGGTTGGACGCATTCGGGATAGGACTCTAGATGAGCTGGATCGACTTTTCTGCGAGCTACTACAGGCGAGCAGCAACAACCCCCCGGATCAGAGTCTTACCCCTAACTCCAGACAGGGTGACATGTTGGAACCCAGTCAGATGGTTTCAGGATCTCTAGTCGCAGCACACCATGCAAAAGGATATCGCCATTTCCCGTGGCTGAGGGTCGGGATGCGGACGGTAGAGGAGCGAGAAAGTCTTCGGAAACACTTCAAACGGTATGGTCGCGAACGAGCGAGGGGGATTGCCGATGATACTGTCTCGAATTCTTCGGGGGAGACGAACTGGACCTCGCAGACGAATGGGACTGACGAGTCGTGGAGGCCACAGAAGCGTTTGAGGAGGGCAGTGAGAGAGCAGCTGATAACTCTACCGGCGTAGTCATCATATCGTGGACGCTCAAGAGTAGCATGTAAGAGCCAGTAGGCCGTCTAAACTATAGAGGAGAGAGTTGAAGAGTATGGGCGTGATGATGATGATTTCAAGGCGGCAGGCGGGCCACATGTGACAGATAGTGTTGTGCGCCGAGTCGAGCTTTCAACATCGAAGATAGCGCCTGTTTGTTGATGCGAATTGGAGTCGAGATTGGAAATGTCGCGCGAGCACTTGGTGAAAGTGGGATTCATTAGGGCCGAAGTGTACATTTCGAATCGAGAAACACCAATGTGAGTGAAAGTACTTTAATGTGCAGCCCTAGGGCCTTGTTTGTAGCCACTACCTAGACAAATGTGATCGGGGATAGTTAGTGGATGAATTAAAAGTACATAAATTTGTCACTTAAGTTGTGTATAAATTAGACCAGGGGAGGGACTGGCTGGAATAAAACCAGCTGGAATAAGCTTGTCGGCCGCAAACCCCTGAAACTCCGCCTACCCTCATTTCCTGACGACGCAATCCTCTTCTAGCCATCGCAAATGACAGGACATTAGCAGTAGACGATAACGGGGGCGACTAGAGAGCTAGACAGATGAGGGAACGAAATATTGCCGATTATGCTAGAAACAGACCTGGTAATTAACCGATAGGAGAGAAGTTAATTTCGAACAATAGTAAGTAAAGTAAGTGGTTGAGGGGAAAGGAGGCTAAGTCCGGTTTGAATGACACGATGAGGCCATGGTAGACAAACAAAGAGTGAGTTATTACAGAGTTCCATATCATTGATTTATCACGGCTTATCTGCCGCGCCGCCTGAGTTTCCCGGGGAGTAAAAAAAAAGATTTATGCCCGAGTCCCGCCTCCTTCCCTGTGGCCGTCGAGGATCACTGCCATTCTGCCGAGTAGTCTTCCTAAACCTACGAGAAACCTCCTCTTCGGCATCTCTCTCTTGCTCCGCCTCCTTTGCTTGTGCCTTTGTAAGGACATAGCCCTGGTGGATCAAAACCCACGAGGAGTCTGCGTCGTTGTCGTCATCGTCCTCCCCCTCCTGTCGTGGTTGCTCGGGATTTGTGGCCAGAAATGCCGGCCATGCAACCTCTCTGAACTCCTCGGCCGTTAGCAATCCGGGAAGGGTGGTGGTAGACTGCTGCTGATGATTCTGTCGTCCGCCTTTCTGCTGTGTCGACGACTGTGCAGATGGCGATGAGCTGGACTTTGTGGGGGTTTGGGCGCTCGGTGGAGGTAATGGTTGCCAATCCTCTGGGAAGTCGAAGGAGAAGCTAGGCCTGACCCTCTCCTCCAGCTGCTGAACCTTGGACCAACCGCGGCATATCTGGCCAGAGACCTGCTCCAGGCCGGATTCAAACCCCCCCTTTCGCGAAGGAGGCACTAGGATGCTCAACACAACCGACACGTGCGTAACGACCGACTTGACCGCAGCTGCCTGGTTCTCTTCCTGCCTGTCGGGGAGCGCCTTCAGCAAGGCACTGCGGGCGTACATCTCCTGAAGAGGGTTCTGGGCGCCGAGGCGACCCAGGACTTCGTCTAGCTCGCCGCCATGCGTGATGTGGGTAGGCCTAAAGATGTGCTCGGCAAGTGCCTCGCCAAAGATGATCAGGCCGGCGACGACTCTCATTTGCTTTGCAGCTAGCGAGTTGGAGGCCGGTAGTGGGACTCGCTGCTTGCTTGACACCTGCACTCGGAGCTCCTTCCAGCGGGTGTGGTCGGCGAAACAAGCACCATCGAGGTTGCTGCACAAGAAAGTCTCCATGTGTTTGAGGGCCAGGTCGAAGAAATTGGCCAGCAAACTCCGGCTGTGTTGCGACGTCAATATCGTTAGGCGTGAATTATAATAAATAAATAAAAGAAGGGAATCAGCCATCTGTACATACATCTCAGTCTCCTTCTCGGCAAGACTCTCTAGTTCGACGACGAAGGAGCGAATCACTTTGAACCTTTCCCGAACCTGGCCTAATTCCGTGGTCTTGGACTTCAGTTGCTTCTGTGTAGATCTTAGCTCCCCTTCGAGCATTTCCCTCTCTTTCTGGGCATTCTTCAAGTCAGCAGCTTTTGCCTTCTCTTCATTCTCCAGATCGATGGCCCGGGACTCCCACTTTTTGGATGTCGCTGTTACCGTCCTCACGTGTTCCTCCATTTTTCGAACTCGATCCTTAAGCGCCTGCGAGGCTTGTCTTTCGTCTTTCAGCTGCTTTACAGCATCATCTCTGGCACGGTCGACCTCTCTGAGTTTGTCATGCTCGGATTGCCATTTATTGTCTGACCTTGTGAGTGCTTTAATGTTTTGTTCGTAGGCAGTTTGGAGCTCATTGATATTCTTCTTGAGGCTCGTGTTCTCCTGGCACATTCCTTTGAGGCGTTTAAACTCGTCACCGGCACAGTACCCTTCGACAAACGAGAAGAAGCTATCGACAGGGTCTTCCGAACCTTTGGAGGGAGGCGATGTGTTGTTGGGTGTCGGTGGTGATTTGTCGGCCGGTGACGGCATGGACGTGGACGTTGGAGGTCTTTGTGTTGTCATTGTATCGTACAGTATGAAGTGTCGATGGAAGTCGCGGATGAACTGAATTGATGAATGAATGAACGGGGGGAGAGTTTCAGGCAGCAGAAAGGGTGACCGCGTGATAATTTATACATTTAAGTACGCCAGCCAACTGGCCATGCATAAGTAAGTGGGTTCGCATCGTACGTACAATCATCTGTATTTTGGAAAATGGTTGGTCAGATGGACAGTTCGCAGCCTCATTTCACGGAGCGTGTTGGTGCAGCCCGAAGTTGAGAAGACGAACGGGGGGAGGAGCATCGGAGAGGGTGGATGGGGATTTACGCTGGTTGGCTGTGGCAGGTTGGGATGAAAGTGCAGGGGGGCGCTCGTCAGTGCGTGAGATTTCGTCCTCCAGGCGCATCATTACATAGCCTATGAGATGGTTTTTCAGAGGCGGGATTCGAAAGCAATACTGATTCGCTTGTGGAAAAAGCGATATGGCCGATAAATAAGTAGCCCTCCGGACACGCTATGCTGAACGGACCTGGAAAACGGGTGTCCATGTGTAGGGTAGGCGGGCTGGCCTGGCGACAATGGTGGCTGATTGCCCAGCAGATTGAACTTTTAAGCCTTATATTTCTCCCTACAGTTCTATTTTGCAATGCTAGGATAATCCACGCCCTAGGGGACTCTGACTCTATCTGGCAATCCATTCCCTTTATATAGGGTGAGGTGAGGGTCAATGTTGGATACCGCGCCTGGAACCTTCTTTCTCGAGCCGGTCTACTAGCCTCTTCTCCGCATCGGGTTTAGATGCATCTTCCTTCAACATAAAGGGCACCGCAAATTCTTCGATCAGGTTGCAAAGCACGTCGATGTCTTCAGTCTTTAGATCTCGTTTAGACCTGCGGACGAAAAGGATGCTGCCAAGACATAGATGACGCCGGTAACTTGGCAAATGAACCCATTCCCCGTTTTTGACAGATGTTGTCGTCAGGAGGAGTTCGGCCAGAGGGTTCTTTAGGTCATCAGACGGCGGGTCGTTGTCCTCTTTGCAAAGGCTACCATCATATGCCTTTGCAACCAGTTCTAGGCCAAGGAGTAAAGGGATGTCGCATGGATCGTCGCCCTCGAGGTTGAACAGAGGGTGTGTCTTGGGCACAGCCACCTCGACCATCTGTGGCTCGTGCCGAGTGGCCTGGTCACGGCGGCAGTTGATTCGGACACCAATGACCTTTGAGGTCCTATCGGCCAGCACGCGCTTGGATAGATGGTCGCGTTTACCAGGTCCGTCGATCATGCTGCCGATCGTGTCTCGGTAGTAACCCAGGTAGTCGATGGCATCACGGTAGGCCGTGAGGGTGATATCGGTGGAGCGGCGCGGTTCAAAGTCGGAGCCGGCCCTCATGACTGCAACAACCGGGCCCTTCCAGATGAACTCGCCCCATGTATCGCCAATCAAGGTTGGGATTGTACCATGGATGGCTTGATTGGTCATGATGTTGCGGGGAGGGACGTCTGGATCGAGGAACCATATGTCTAGGGTATCCTGGTTTTTTTTCTCTTCCACGAAGGACATTACCCCTAACTTGGCGTAGGTCACGACCGATATAGTCGTTGCCAGAGATATGCAAGAGGTGGTCGAGAACTGGGTGGAAGTAGTCCCTGACCTCGTATTCGTCCTTTTTGGAATCCACCCACACAAGGGACGGCCGTTTCTCAGTCATGGGAAAGGAAATGGCGAGGTAGTGGTTGGAGGAAGGGCGAGTGGCAAAGTCATGTTGAGCACATGCGGCGAACTTGCGGCAAAGAAGGCGATGGGTTCGCCAGTCGGTTTGCTGACACTCTAGAGAGCAGTAGGCGGCTGAAAGGCAAAGGGCACAGCGGCGAGCATTGGGGGAACCACAGATTGTGCAGAGAACAGGAGGAACCATTCTGGAACGAAAGAGACGGTCAATTGAGGCCATGGGTACAGGTCGGAAAAGGCAGAAGTTTGTTTGGAGAGAGTGTTAGGTGGATGTCAGTTTACTTTATGTGAGGTTGGATTTTCAGGGGGGTGGGTAGTGGGCGGTGGCTTGAACTTACCGGGATTTCCGTTGGCAGGAAGGGGGGAATTGAAACAGAATCAAATGCGGGCAGCAGCCAGAGCTGGAGCCAGCCAGCCAGTGTCCCACTAATCCCCCATGTTCTAGTAAAAAGAAAAGCCGGACATAAGATGCGCTGGCCTAGTCATTCCATCGCCAGCCATCAATGACCATGACCATGATGATGGTGTCTGATTGGCGACATAATAGCCAGTCGTGGTAAGGGCAGCAGCCGAGAAACGACCAGGGGATTGACGAGCTGCTGGAAATTTAAGAGAGTTTGTGGATTTAGGTGACGGCAGGGGGTTGGGAGCAGGGGTACGGGCAGGGGTACGGGCAGGGGTTTGTCGGGAGATAAAGCTGGAGCGGCCCCCAGATTTTAGGGGCGGCGATTTCTCCACTTTCAAGTACGCAGCGCTGAATTGGACCAACGACCAACCGACCAACGACAAACGACGAGCGACGATGACAGACGACGGATAATCCCAAAATCTATCCAATGACGATGACGATGGCTCCGACGACGATTTTTTTCGACTTGATGGATGGCGATGAATGAATTGGAAGGAAGGTGCGGATGCTACAGAATCCAAGTGGATGAGCGAGAGGGGTTGGAGGCGTGAAAGACTTGTGGGTGGCCGGGAGGTTCTGAGAGGAGGTTCAGTAAGAAAAAACGGGAATAGACGGTAGGCATGGAACGGATGCAGGTTTGCAGGCGCGGGTGAGAGCGACGATGGTGATGATGCTCTCGGCACCTTTAGTTGGCTTCGGGGCCGGGTGGCAGATCAGGGAGAGGGAGAGGGAGAGGGAGGGGGAGAGAGTCGGAAAGAAGTCTGTTTTGGACTTCTTTTTGCAGGGTGAGTGGAAATGTCATCTGGGTCGCCGTCTGCTCGTTTATCTGCTTTATCTGCTCATAGCTTCCGGGTTGGTCCCTCTCACCGTTTCCCTCCTTTTCTCCTTCTCGGCTGGGTCTGGTTTCTGGCTCTCGGTATTGGTTTCTTCCGTTACTGGCTGGTTTAGTCGGCCAGTCAGCTGCAGGGGGGTTTCTGCTCTTACCTTTGTGTGGGCTCGTTGGACCTTTCTCTCTGCCTGTTTCTTTTGAGGGCGTTTAGCCTTCCTACTTCCGTTTAGGTCTCCAAGCGAGTGCTGGGAGGAAAGGGAGGGGTATTATGGCTGAGTAAGTTGTGGAGGCGAGTTAGGTTGAAGGGCGTGGGGGGGTTGTGGTTTTTGAGGTAATCGAGTGGTTACTATCTGTCGCCGCTCCTGGTTCCTGGTTCCTGGTTCTGGATAGAGTTTTCCGGTTCCTAGTTACGGTTACGGTTACGGTTTCCAGTCCGTGGTTCGTGGTACTATTTTCTGGTCGCCGTTTCTGGTTCCTGGTTCCTTGGTCGCTCTACTCTACTGAGGCGGCTAGGTCGACTAGGGATGAGGCGAGAGAGGGTGGAGGGAAGCTGGGGCTACCGGTAGCCGTAACCGTAACCGTGAGGCAAAACCCCCCAAAACCCAAAGTTTTGGATTGACCCGGGAGGTTTTGAGGGTAGCGGGTGGGTGTAGGGGGTTGGTAGGGGAGAGCGAGGAAGTTGTTGGGCGTAAGCCTAAGCCTAACCCCAAGCCAAAAAAAAAAAAACCAGGTGAAAACCTGAATTTTCCGTTTGACCCGGGAGGTTTTGAGGGTAGCGGGTGTTTGAGAGGGTTTGTTTAGCCGTCAGCCCAAGACAAAGCGTAACGCCGACGCAAAACGCGAAACGCGAAACGCGAAACGGCGAAGTTTTTGGATTGACCGGGGAGGTCAGGGGGGGCGGGTGGTTGCGAGGGTTGTTTCAAGGGGACGAACGAAGGTGTTGTTTGGCGGTTAACCCTAACCCCTCGGGGAGGGCTGGGAAACCTCTGGGGTCCGGGGGTTGACGCGGAGCCGTTATGGGAGGTAGAAAGGGACGTGGACGTGGACGTGGACGTGGACGTGGACGTGGACGCGGGACACAGTGTGATACGCACAGTGTAACACAAAGACACACACGGTACAAAAAAGTATCGAAACACAGTGTTAACTTTACAGTCTTGGGAATAAACACACACTGTGCTCCAGGGTTAAGACCAGTCTGGTCTCCAGGGC